>JABUQX010062752.1:7500-12500 GCA_015478945.1 Trachelipus rathkii | reverse complement strand
CTCACACCTTCGTGCAGCAGCCAATGGGTGAATTTGGCGACATTACCAAAAGTGATATTATTAAAATAGACTTCTGTGTACTAGGTAACAGCTGAACCAATCCACATTTACTCCCAAACAAGCACGCTTTTCTAGATCTTTCTACAGAAAAAACGTATATGTTAATAAGGTATTTGAAGGGAAAAAAGTACGTATAATTAGAGTATGTGCATATGTGTGTGTGTGTGTGTGTGTGTGTGTGTGTGTGTGTGTGTGTGTGTGTGTGTGTGTGTGTGTTAAGATAATATGTAAATAGAGTTACTTGTACAAATGAAGTTCTGCATATGCTAGAGTCGAAAGAGACATGTGCACAGTAAGAAGTCCTTTCATATAAGTAGCATCAGGTGACGTTAGTTTAGATGTACCAAGAGAAGTTAAAATTTAGTAGCGTCAGATAAGGCAATGGTGAAAAAAAAAAAAAAAGAAGAGAGAGAGAGAGAGAGAAGAGAGAGAGAGAGAGAGAGAGAGAGAGAGATGCCGTAATTAATAAGTAATACGAGCCATGATAGTATGTCAAGCCATATTAAGTCAGGCTACATTAAACAATTTTAGGTTGGTGTGTTTATTCCGGTTAGGTATGGAAAGACTAAGTTAGCCAATGTATTATGAAAGATCGGTTGAACGGTGAATAGTTAGAGAGTAACAGCATAATTAACAAGTTCGTTGTGGCAAGTTTCATATTTTGTGCGACATTTAGTGATTGCCATAGTGATCCTCTGTGTAATTAATGTTGAGACCTTACCATTCTGATTGCTCTAGAATCGTTCTTCGCCATCGCTCCTTCATCATCCTCTGTTATGCATTCCATGCATTTCCTCTGACAAGCACTCTGGTATTTTCGTCTGAGACTCATCATGGGAGCTCACAGACACCCCTCAGGGTTCTGAAAGCTTCAAAATTAGATTCCAAGGGTTCGTAAACATATACATTGACTTCAATATTGTGTTAAGCGAATGTTTGATAACTCAGGACCGCACTGACTCCACCACCGGCTCCTTCAATGGCTCATATGCTCCGGCACATCAGACTTCTTCATCCTTCCTCCATCCTTTCTCAATCTTCTCTGCTACGCGCTCTGTGCATTTCATCCGGCTCCGTCTCCGGCTCCGGCTCCAGCTCCGGGTCCGGCTACGGCTCCGTGCTCTAGCAAATGAGTCTACTCATGCTTCTCCTCTTCTCTAATTTCGATTCATCCATCAAGTCCTCTCGATTATTTATTCTTCATCTATCTACGCCATTTCATACTTGGTGGAGCTCAGCACCCTCCCCCTCGCTACATTGGACGTAGCTACGTGCAACCGCAGCTCCGACAAGCCGACACTACCAGCTGTTCTGGTACCGAGTTTGGTGGGGATAGGATGTCTCTAAGTCCTCTAAATTAAGGGGGAAATAAAAAAAAGGAGAGGGGCACAGTGACGTGAGGAGAAAACTGCTCTCTGATTGGTGGAGTCTCATTTCGCCCTGTTAATATATATATATATATATTTATATATATATATCATATATTATATATAGAATATATATATATATATATATATATATATATATATATATTTATAGTATATATATATATATATATATATATATATATATATATAGTATAAAATATAATATATATATATATATATATATATATATGTATATATCATCCACCTCCTTTACCCAGATTGGGGTGAGTTGCGTCGCATACACCGGAAAGGAAAAGTAGTAGAAGAATATGACGCAATTCGAAAAGAAAGCCCTCTTTACCATTCCCTTTATACCCTTAACTGAGAACTCGTCACAATAAAAAGAAAATCCACCCTAGAGTTTCACGAGACCGCGGCGGACCCTCAATGGATATCTCTTCAATGTGGGGTTCATAAGCTCGGCCAGTCTCACAATCATACCCCCTCACAAAACCCCGCCATTCACTCCTATTATGCATCTTTATTCTCGCCTCTGTCAAACTCACATTCCTCTCCTTCAGGCATTCTTTTACTGACTCAATCCACATTTCTTCGGTCTCTCAGCCGGTCGATTCCCAGCACACTCACCACTATACATCCGCTTAACCAACTGACTATCATCCATCCTTTCCATATGAGCAAACCATCTCAATGTACTCTCGTTTATTCTCTCATTTACTCCTTTCTTCACACCACACAACTCACTAATGCGTTCATTCCTCATTTTATCAATTCTTCGCACACTCAACACACCCCTAAAATTGTCTATCTGAACACATTGCATCTTAGACCTATACCTCTTATTCCAGCACATAGTTTTACTACTATATATTAACACAGGTAACAATTTTCCATCATACAAAAACCTAGCGCACTCAAGACTTAGTCTCTTTACATCCACCAAGGATTTAATTGCACCAGCCATCTTCCTACCATTCACAACTTTTCTACAAAACTCTGCATCAGCTGTTCCCTTTTTTCCAACATATATCCTAAATATTTAAACTCTGACACTTGTTCCAGTCTCTCAACCACTAACACAACTTCACACCGAGGATTTCCCTCAATCACTATCATAACCTTGCTCATATCTACATTTACTTTCAACCCCCTCCTTTTACACATCCTGCCAAAACCCTCTACCAATCCTCTCAAACTCTCTTCAGATTCGCCACACAAAACCAAATCATCCTCACATAATAAGTAGGGCACCCTCCACTCCTTTCCATTTTTTATCATTCTAACATCCATGCCTCACTCCGATACTAATATTAAATCAATCACTTTCAACTCCATTTATTATATATATATATATTATATATATATATATATTATATATATATATATACTATATATATATAATATATAATATAATATATTAATATATATAATTATATATATATAAATTATAATATATGTATGATATGTGTTATTATCAGAAACTTTATCAGGAGAAAATAGAGAAGATTTTCTTCTTTATAATATATATATATATTATATATATATATATATATATTATATATATATTAATATATTATATATATAATTTATATATATATATTATATATATATATAATATAATATAATATATTTATATTATATATATATATAATTATAATATATATATATATATAATATAATATTATATATATATATATATATATATATATAATATATATATTATATATATATATATATATATATATATATATATATATATATATATATTTATATATTTTAGTATATAATATAAATAAATAATATATATATATTATATATTATATATATATATATATATTATAATATATATATTATATAATATATATATATTATATATATATATATGAATATATATATATATATATATATAATTTCAATTCCCAGTAATAGAAATAGCAAAAATAAATTATTTTTTGGTGTCTAACTTTGGGAGAAATTTCCATGGAGAAACATAACCTGAAATGGTTTAGTCCTTATCTAAAAAGCCTAAGCTCTAACGAAGCGTTTTCCCCATCTACACCAACGGAGTCAAGAAGAAGCAAAAGATCGCTTTATTTCACTGAAAAGCTGGAAAATAAAAGACAAGATGAAAACAGGTGTTCAGATGACTTTCGCTTTTCATATGATTTTGACGCTGCCTCACTAGAAACTGATTTACCTCCTCTAACTGTTTCTTATAACGAAAAAAGTGGAAGGTATCTTCAAGCTTCTAGGAATATTGAAGCTGGTGAAACAATATTCTGGGAACCACCTTTGGTTTTAACTCCCAAAGCTGGGGTTGGACCTATTTGTCTAAATTGCCTCAAATCTCTCCCCGAAACTAACTGGCCAGTTTGTAATGATTGCAAATGTCCAAAATGTAAGGAAAACTGTGAAGGGAGCGATCACAGCGATATGGAATGCAAAATATTAGCGAAAATCTATAAAAAAGATATATTGTTAGATGCAAACGTTGTTAGAAAACTAAACATTATATTAACTCCTCTGCGGACATTTATCGCTTTGGTTAAATCTCCCTCTATTGATCAGATTATATTTTCTCTTCAAAGTAATGCGGTAACACGCAAAAAACTATCAATAGGCCTGTTCATTGAAAAGTATGTTGTGAGGGTTTTTGAGGATTATCCAGAGTTAAATATTGATTCGGATTTTGTCCACCATGTGTGTGGTGTTTTCGATACAAATGCATTTGATGTAACGATTGAGAACCACAGACAAGGAAGGGCATTGCTACCTCTGGCAGCATTGATGAACCATTCTTGTACTCCAAACACTCAACACTGGTTCCTCTTCGGAACGCTCGTCGTGAGAGCATGTGTTCCTATCCAAAAAGGAGAAATCATTACAAATTCTTATGCACAGTCTTTGTTGGGTAATAAAGATCGAAAAAATTACTTGGCAATGACAAAACTCTTTAATTGTACTTGTAAACGTTGCGAAGACCCAACAGAATTAGGAAGTTACATCAGTTCCATCCTTTGCCGGGAGTGCAGAACTGGCTTATTGACTCCAACAACAAACAAGTCCTATTCGTGCAGAACATGTGAAAATACTATTCCTTTATCATCTGCTATGACTATTATTAACGTGGCTTCGGGAGTTGTACTGACTGCTGAAGATATGAGCTCTGATATACTTTACATAACAATACAAAGACTTAGCGCAATGATTGGCCCCCAGCATTTTACGATAGTAAAACTTAAGTTCACTTATTTGAGAAAAATTTCAAAAAATTTAATGGAAGGTAAGCTTATCGTCTAAATGAATTATAATAATATTTATTTTTAGTTGTCATTATTGTTGCTTAAATAATTATTATTATTATTATTAATTATTATTATTATTATTATTATTATTATTATTATTATTATTATTATTATTATTATTATATTATTATTATTATTATTTATTATTATTATTATATTATTATTATTATATTATTATTATTATTATTATTATTATTATTGTCATTATTGTTGCTCAGAATTATTATTATTATTATTATTATTATTA
>JABUQX010062751.1:20000-25524 GCA_015478945.1 Trachelipus rathkii | reverse complement strand
ATTATATTATATTAATTATTTATTATTTATATTATTATTATTTAATATTATTATTATATTAGTATTTTTATAATTTAGTTTTATTTTAAAAGAATAAAAGGAACACTATGGCGTCTATCGACTAGATATAATAACACCAAGTGCCAGAAATCCATCGCAGTGAGTTTTGTTTAAAGTCATTCTTTTCAATTTAAAAATATTTTTGGGGGTCCTGAAGAATATTCGATCATGACTTACGAAAGCTAGAATTAATTAGTGTCAAGTTCTTTAACTCTAATATAAAATGGAATAAAAAATCCCTCAAGTGGAAACACTGTCGCCTGGAAGTCGCGAATCCGGCGTTTGTGTGGTGAAGAAGAAAGACTTATGAAATGAAAAATCTACTCAGGAATTAATATTAATCTAATTATAATATAATATACTATATATAAATATATATATTTATAATATATTTATATAAATATAATTATATATAATATATATTAATATTATAATATATATATATATATATATATATATATAATATATATATATTAATAAAACACCAGTATACTTATCATTTTACACAAATTATCTTAATAATCGGCACCGCACGTATCCAGCACCGGCTGCAGCTCTCAAACTCCTTACTCCTCTGAGTCAGACACCTTCTCCATTCTTTCCTTCATTAATTAATCTTTCAACTGTTTTCTTTCCTCCTTCGACCTCTGTTTTGCACTCTGTGCTTTTTTTTTCATCGTTCAGACCCCCTAATTGTGGTTTCCCTAGACCCTATACGATTATAACCATTCACTATTTCGAGTCTACCGTCTCGATTTAACCATATATATAACACACCAACATTGTTGTTATACGAAGTATGTTATTAACTCGGATCGGCTGTCAGAAAACCGGATGCAGCAAAGAGAACAACCGCGTGGAACTACAGAAACGGCAGCGTAAAAAAACAATTCCTTACAGAAAATCGTTTTTCGACCAGATCGATTCCCTTCGGTAATTCGAATCCTTCCGACGTAATTTAATAATAAATAATGTGTGATCGTTGTACCGCTCCCTGCGCGCGAATGTTCATTCACTCACGCTACGTATCTCTCTATCGGACGAGATTACATTCATCACGGCTCGAGCTTAATCGTCTAAGCCTGTCTTCTGTCCTCAGATCCCCACCACAAGGCACGTAAGGGGCCATATCACCTTGACCCTCGGCGGCCGACCCCCATATATACTATCTATAGAGACTTGAAAATTACAACCCTCGTGTTCTACAGAGTGCGAAGCATTTATAAGACCATACATAAGATACATTCCAAGTTCAGACCATAGCTCTATTTTCTTCATATCGAAAAGAGGGGGTATCTGTTTCGACCAAATTGGCTCCATAACTACTTATATATATATATTATATGCGACATTTTATTTAATAAATTTCAATATATAAAAAAGTATTAGTTATTGAATATGCTTATATTACTTTTTATTAAGTATTTATGAATAAGAAGAGAAGAAAGAGAAAGAAAAGAGAAAGAAGGAGTAAGGAAGAAGAGAAACTAAGAGAAAAGTAAGGAGAGAACAAGAGGAATAGAAAGTAAAGAAGAGAAAGATAAGAGGAGAAACAAAAAGAAAGAAAAAGGGAAGAAGAAGAGGAAAAGGAGAGAGAGAGAGAAAGAAGAAGAGAAGAAGAGAAGAAAAAGAAAAAAGGAAGAAAAGAGAAGAAGTAAAGAAGAGAAGAAGAAGAAGAAGGAAAAGAATAAGAATAAGAAGAATAAGAATAAGAATAAAGAATAAAGAATTAAGAATAAGAATAAGAATAAATTAAGAAGAAGAAGAAGAAAGAAGAAGAAGAAAGAAGAAGAAGAAGAGAAGAAGAAAGAAGAAGAAAAGAAGAAGTAGAAGAAAAGAAAAAGAAAGAGGAAGAAAGAAGAAGAAAGAGAAGAAGAAGAAAGTGTGATTGAAAGAAGAAGAAGAGATAAGAAAAAAAAGAAAAAGAAAAAAAAAAAAAAAAAGAAAAAGAAAAGAACAATAGAAAAAAGAAAAAGAAAAAGAAAAAGCAAAAGATAAAAGGGACAGCAGAACTACCGAACACCGACTAGCAAAGACTTTAACAGTCCACTCAAGGCTAGTCTTTTTAAGTAATTTTGTTTATTTATTTGTTTATTTGATCTACAGTTATTTAAAAAAACCTGTTATTTATTTTTGAAATAAGCATATTGATTATTACCTGATTTCTAGTAGTAACATATGAGTCTGCCACCTTCAGAGCAATCTGCTTCTAATCAACCAAATCATCATAGGTTATGTTAAGTTTTGTGTTTATTATTGGTTGTTGATCGATTTGATCACCGTCTTTGAACAGATATGTTCTATGCGTGGTGAACAACAAAGCTATTTATTACACAGTTATTCAGTGTGATCGATTAGATCACCTATATTAGCAACATGATATTTTTCTATTGCTGGAAAACATCATAGCCATCAACTACAGCCATTCAGTATGATCGAATAGATCACAGTCTTAGAACAGATGTTCTATGCGATAAACATCAATGCCACTTACTACAGTATTTGATTACAATTATTCTAACAGCATGTCTATTGTGTAAACCATCAAAAGCTATTATTAACAGGTTAAGTCATCGCATGATATCACTATCCTAGAACGGAATACTTTTGCAAAGCCAGAACTATCAAACTAATACAAGCCGCTAATTCTTTTTAACTTAACGTACATTATTTTCTTAAATTATTTCAACTTTTTTTTAATTTATAATATACCTTATATCAGGATGACTACAGAGTTTCTTGGGTTTGAATACGATTATAAATCGTAGTTGATTGACGTTCACAGACCAATTATCCTTAAAGTGTTTATCTAACTTTTTCTTGAATGAACCGATGTTAGCGCTGTTCACTTATTTCATAAGAAAGACTTTATTCCACTTCCGATACATCGGTAAGTGAAGAAATTTCATTTGCTATTATTGTTTTGAAAGCCGTTTTATGACAGAGTTTAGCCCATTTTATCTTCGTGTTACATCATTAAAATATATATCTAAGAATGCCTGTTAATCGATATTGTTCAAAATTATAGTATTTTGAAACTTCTATTATTTTCCTTCTTTTAAATCTTTCTTGTATCTAAAGAATGGATATCTAATCAGGTAGTCTTGTTCGTATATTTACCTCTCAATTCAGGAATTAATTTAGTTGCCCTTCTTTAATTCTTTTCAATTTTTCCAGTCTTTTTTGATGGTATGGACCTCCAAACCGAACTGCGCGTATTCCTAGATGAGTCTAACTAATGTATTATACAGAGAGACAGTATCTATATTTATAGATTTAATTTCGAAGTGTTCTGGCAATAAATCCTAGAGCTTATTTGCTTTTTAACAGCTTCAGCATCATTGTTTTTCGGCCAAACTATTAAATCTTTATTAATAATACTCTCAATCTCCTTTTTTCTCACTTGACAAACTGTGATAATTGTGTCATTCTTTTTGTTAATCATTATTCATTCTTCCACTCCCAAATGTTATAACTTTACATTTTATCGGTATTAAATTTCATTTGCCATTTATTGACCAATTTACAATCTTGTTTAAGTCGCTTTGGATAATTTGATATCTTTCTCACAATTATTCGCGAATTCCAAGTTTGCGATCATCCGCAAAATATTCGAAATATTGCCTAAAATATTATCATCTATGTCATTTACATAAATAATGAACAGTATTGGACCAGGACAGACCCTTGGGCGTACCACCACTATAACTCTCGCCAATCTTGAGCAATTCACATGAAACGACTTCGTATGTTGTCGATCCAAACCAATTTTAATCCCAATTTAAAAAGTCTCTTCGAAAATACCAGACTCTAAGCTTTTACCAATAATCTTTGATGAGCGACGTATCAAATTGCCTTTGAAAGTCTAAATAAATGACATCGAAGGATTGTATTAATATCTATCTACATCGTTAATAACACATTAAAAAAAAATTCTAGCAAATTGTTAATCATATACTATTTCTCCTAAACCGTGTTGCAGGTATTCCTTGAGGCAACCATGATCTTCAAGATGTGCAACTAAACCTATTAGTTAATATTGCTTCAAAAATTTTACCAACTATAAAAGTCAAGCTAATTCTGTAGTTATTCGGAACCTTACGATCTCCTTTTTTGAAAATGGGAGGAAGAATAAAAGAAGAAGAAAAGAAGAAGAAGAAGAAGCAAGAACAAGAAGAAAAGAAGAGAAGAAGAAAGAAGAAGAAGAAGAAGAAGAAGAGAAGAAGAAGAAAGAGAAAAGAAAAAAGAAAAGAAGAGAGAAGAAGAAGAAGAAGAAGAAGAGAGTAATAGAAAAAAGAGATAGAGAGAGAGAGAGAGAAGAGAGATGAGAGAGAGAAGAGAGAGATTAAGAGAGAGAGAGAGAAGAGAAAGAGAAGAGAAAGATTATTTTTGTTAATAAAAAAAAAATCTATAATAAAATTATAACGAAATAATAACAAAATAATTTTATATCCTATATTACTATATATATATATATATATATATAGTATATATATATATATATATAATATAATATTATATATATAATACTAAATAACTACATAAAAATATAATATATAATAATTCATAAAACATAAATAAAATATATATATATAATATATATAAATAATTCATATTAGCATGCTTCCACTATCCAGAACATATCGACTTGCATGGATCGACACATTTCATAAAAAGGTGAAATAAATACTACGTAGAGCTCAAAATTTAAAACTGAGTTAATTATAAAACAGAATTAACACCTTAAAAAAAAAATTAAATTTTTCCCTAAATCTATGCTAAACTAAACGAAACTACAATAACTTATAACTCTTATAATTAACCCTCACTTAACGTAAATTTATTTTATTTTATAATTATATTTCACTTGCATTCTTTTAAAAAACACGCATAGCCTAGAATCTGCACCTAATTACCATTACTTGTTCAGATAAACAGTAGTAATGTTAAAAAATAAATGCACTATACATCTTAACCAGAACACATAATCGACAAGCCCACAAATTTGGGAAAATTTTATATTAAACTATAATACTTATCATATATATAATATATATAATATATATATATATATAATTATAATATTATATATATATATATATATATATATATATATATATATATAATATATAATATATATATATATATTATATATATATATATATATATATCATAATATACTACTGTTAAAATTTTACTTTTGATTCCCTTTCATTTCTGATAAGTTTTTCTAGTTTCAAAAATATTCTAAGTTCTGAAACATGTTAATTAAAGTCTAGATTTTTAAAAATTGTAGTGGGCAAGCTTCTCAGCATAATTCCCCAGAAAGCTTGCGCTAAATAAGTTCTTAAAAACTTAATCTTCTGAACTTTCGATCTTAGAAATTTTTTGAACTTAGGAAATTTTTCAGAATATGAAAGGCGATCAAAATTAAAGTTTCCTATATATTAATAATTAATATATA
>JABUQX010062751.1:0-5000 GCA_015478945.1 Trachelipus rathkii | reverse complement strand
GGATCTTGGGTCTTTGTTAAATGAACTCGATAAGTTATATGTCTACTATTCTTGAGACAGTAACATTTGAAGGTATTTCGCAATGAAATGGAATTGAAAATAACTTTTTTATGATCGGAACAAAAAAAAGGTGTTTCAATTCACCATTCTCTAAAAGAAAATTTGCCAAAAATATTCTATAACTAATATAAACTTTATTTCTTTTGCATTTTTTTTTTGTTAAATCGTGTCCCATAATATATTCCAGCCTACATTTCCAAAAGCCTAGCCATCACAACAAAATCTGAAAAAGAAAATGGCCCAGTGTTTGCAAGAAATTTTTCTGACGCTAAAAGGTAATGTGGGTTCTTACAAACCCACATTAGAAAAACAGGGAGGTTGGTAAAGAAATAAAATTAAAAAAAAAAACACACAATTAACCTATACCTAACGCAATTCCTTGAAGTGGGCCTTAAAGAGAGTTAAGAAAAAGAAGGAAAAACAGAAGAAGGCAGGGAATTCCACAGAACAGATGTGGCTGGAAAGAAAGTTTTACCACAAAGAGAGAGTCTTGAGTTCACAGTACTCACAGAGAATTCATGCGACAACAAGGCACCTCTAGTAAAAAAAAAGAAGGAAAAACAGATGAAAGCAGGGAATTCCACATAACAGATATGCCTGGAAAGAAAGAGATACCACAAAGAGAGAGCCTTGAGTTGACAGTATTCCCACATAATTCATGCGACAACAAAGCGCCTCTAGTACTACGATTGTGATGCAGATGTTGGCCGGAAATGCGAGGATAGACTCTCTCGGCGCCTTGTAGTTATAATGCCATCAGATGAGAGATAGAGCGCCCAGTGTTGATGTCTGCTATCCTGCATGATATTATTATTAGGGAGATATAGTTATATTTTATATATATATTTATTGTTTATATAATATATATATAATATAATATATATATAAGAGAGATATAGAGACAAAAATACATCTAAATATATATATATATATATATAATATATATATATATATATATATATATATATATATATATATATATATATATTTATAAAATATATATTTTTATTATTTTTTTATTTTATATTTTTATAATTATACAGTATTTCTACATATATACATGTATATATATATATATATATATATATATATATATATCGGTAATAATTTTGAAATTACGTATCCTATGATCTTCCATTCAATTCACAAATAATATATCAATTCCTTCACCAAATATGGATTAGCACAATCTTTCCTATATAATTTATAAAGACAAAAAGTAACTTTGACTGCTTTTCGAAATCTAACTTTACAAGTGAGGGGACAATTTAACTGTTTTATATAAAGTTGTTAATATATAATTCAACTTCTTCATATAAATAAAAGAACTTGGACATTCCTCTGCTTTTACTTATTAAATTTAAATTACATTTTTTAAATGCTTCCTTCGCAATTTCAAACAAGAACATATAAGTTTCTTCTTAAAATACGTTACAAAACTCCTTCTTAATATATTTATAGAGACGACAAGCAACTTTCAGTCCATTTTGAATTTGAAAAAAAAAATTTCCAACTAAGTGTAGGGGAGCGAATTTTTTTGTTTCTTATTTCAATTTCTTTATAATAATGCCAACATCACATTGAATGGTCGTTGAATTAAAAGCTTTCTGTTATTAACAATCTTGAAAATTACTTTACTCTTATGACCAACTACTTTCAGCTTTTCAACGACAAATTGTTTCCTTTTAAACAAATAAATTAAGAAAAACATTCCTACATGAATTTTATAAAAAACTAAAAAGGCTTACTTTCGAAGTACAGTTTTAGAAGAAAAGATTAACCAATTGATGGGACTTAATTTTTCATATATATATATACTATTATATATATATATATCATATTTATATATATATATATATATATATACTATATATTATTAATATTTATATATTTATATTATATATATATGATAGTAATATATATTTATATATATATTATATATATATAATATATTATTATATAATATATTATATTTATTAGGGCTTTATATACTATATTTATATATATAAATTTATATATATATATATATATATATATATATATATATATATATATATATATATATATATATATATATATATATATATATATATATATATATATATATATATATTATATTTATATATTATAATATATATATATATATATATATATATATATAAAAGTTCAAATCTCACGGGCATAGCCCTTTTAAGGAGGGGAAATTCATTAAAAAGTTGTTACAAAGAATTCGAACTCCATTGTACAAGTATATGGTGGAAGTGTGATAAGTACTTTGATAGCTTGTGCAACTGCTGGGAAAAATGTGAAATGATTTTGAAGTAATGTGCTTAAAACCTTAATAGGTAACGTGGCCATTTCATTTCACCCAAAGTAATCTGGGTCTTTGCGGAACCAACTTACCAGTTACCTCTCGTATTCATAGAAAACTAATTTGTTTGTTAAAATGAATTATTAATTTTATTTTTCCATCCACCAACAGAAAATTTAAATGGTTTTCGATTTGAAAATGGAATTGGAATAATTTTTTTTATGATCGGAACAAAAAAAAAGGTGTTTCAATTCACCATTCTCTAAAAGAAAATTTGCCAAAAATATTCTATACCTAATATAAACTTTATTTCTTTTGCATTTTTTTTTTGTTAAATCGTGTCCCAGAATATATTCCAGCCTACATTTCCAAAAGCCTAGCCATCACAACGAAATCTGAAAAAGAAAATGGCCCAGTGTATGCAAGGAATTTTTCTGACGCTAAAAGGTAATGTGGGTTCTTACAAACCAACATTAGAAAAACAGTGAGGAGGGTAGAGAAATAAAATAAAAAAAAAACACACAATTAACCTATACCTAACGCAATTCCCGGAAGTGGGCCTTAAAGAGAGTTAAGAAAAAGAAGGAAAAACAGAAGAAGGCAGGGAATTCCACAGAACAGATGTGGCTGGAAAGAAAGTTTTACCACAAAGAGAGAGTCTTGAGTTCACAGTACTCACAGAGAATTCATGCGACAACAAGGCACCTCTAGTAAAAAAAAAGAAGGAAAAACAGATGAAAGCAGGGAATTCCACATAACAGATATGCCTGGAAAGAAAGAGATACCACAAAGAGAGAGCCTTGAGTTGACAGTATTCCCACATAATTCATGCGACAACAAAGCGCCTCTAGTACTACGATTGTGATGCAGATTTGGCGGAATGCAAGAGATAAACTCTCTCGTCCGCGCACCTTGTCGTTGTACTATACTATAGTAGCGTAGAAAAAAGCTTCGGATGATACATATATATATATATATATATATATATATATATATATATATATATATATATATATATATATATATATATATATATATATATATATATATATATATATATATATATTTGTTTTATAGAATATATACATATTGTATATAACTTAGTAAATGAAGTATTTCTAATTAAATTTTAACTACAAGTGTTGCAAAAAAACCAGGATAGAATACAGTAGTAGTAGGATCTCAAGAGTTTCAGGTGCAACTTAGTAAATGAAGTGTTTCTAATTAAATTTTAACTACAAGTGTTGCAAAAAAACCAGGATAGAATACAGTAGTAGTAGGATCTCAAGAGTTTCAGGTGCAACTTAGTAAATGAAGTGTTTCTAATTAAATTTTAACTACAAGTGTTGCAAAAAAAATCAGGATAGAATACAGTAGTAGTAGAATAAATAGGGAACTCTGCGAATGATAAGAGTGTCTTAAAGACAATTAGAGGGTATTTCATCAAGGAAAATATATTAAACAAGAAAGATTAAAGTGTAAAATTAAAGCAAAGGAACTCTAACAAGAGTATCTTAAGACAGAGAATATATCAAGGTTCCTTTGATTTTGATATAGGAATTGATTGCATCAAGTATATTATCAAAGAAAGAAGATTATTCAGGAACTTATAAATTGATCAATATTGAACTCTGAGAAGAGGAGTGTCTTCAACAGAAGGAAGAAATTCATCAAGTAATCATAAATTTCACCAATAACATAGGTTTTAATTTAAGTTTTTATAGTGTGATTTTGTTTGAACGGGGTTTGGAGCTTGAGGTATTGGGAAGTGCCTCAGGTTATTGGGATCCCGGTAAGCGTGCAGCTTATTCAAGTGTGAGAATAGAAGGAAGTAGAGTGGTGAATAAGAGGGTCAGAACTAAGGAGAGTAAGGGAGAGTAAAGAGATAGGATGGGCAAAAGAGATTAGATTAGAGTGGGTTGTATGAATGTGAGAGGGATAAATGAGGATCTGAAAAGGGAAGAAGTGGGGTTAATGTTCAAAGAAAAAAGGTTGGATGTGCTAGGGTTGACAGAAACAAAGCTGAAAGGATAGAAGGAGATGGTCTTTGGAAAATTTAAGGGTATGATTTCGGGGGTGAACGAGAGAGTGAGGGCGAGGGAAGGGGTAGGAATAGTTATGAAGAAAGAGGTGTGGGATAAGGTAAAAGTGTGCAAATAGGTGAATTCAAGAATAATGTGGGTTAAAGTGAAATTTGGGGGGGAAATGTGGGTTTTTATATGCGCGTATGCACCAGTAAATGGAGCGAGGGAGAAGGAGAGAGAAAGATTTTGGAGTGAGTTGAATGAGTGTTGGGAAAGTTTCGGGGTTAATGATAAAATTTGTTTATTAGGAGATTTGAATGCAGGAGTGGGAAGAGAGGAGATGGGGGTAGAATTATAGGTCCATTTGGGGTAGGGGAAAGGAATGTTAATGGAGAAAGTCTGTTAGAGTTATGTGTTGATAGAAGATTGATAGTTGGGAATACTTGGTTCAAGAAGTGAAAATCATAAAGTATATCATGAAGAGTGAGATGAGACGGGCGCGCGAGTGTATCGAGAGCGTTACTAATCCGATTAATGTGTGTATAAATAAGGCGATAGGAGATAGAGGGCAGATTACATCTCTCTCAACAATAAACAACGGAGGA
>JABUQX010062750.1:37500-69798 GCA_015478945.1 Trachelipus rathkii | reverse complement strand
TAGTGTTTATGAAATTTTAAGTTGTAATTTAGGATAATTAATACATTTTAGTACAGTTGTGATACAGTGTTAATAATAGTATTAATTAGCACTGTGGAATCGGTTATTTAAGATAATCCGATTTCAATTTCCACTCTTCCAATTCCGATTCCGACTCTGGTTTGTTCCGATTTCGACACTTGCTCCGATTCTGGTTAAAACTCTTGCTCCGATCTCGATTCGGACTCTTGTTCCGATTCCGATTCTGATTCTTATTTGAACCGATTCCGACTCTTCTTTCGGTTTTGATTCCGACTCTTGTTCCGATTCCGACACTTGTTTTCTCCGTTTCCGATTCCGACTCTTGTTTCTTCCAATTTCGACACTTGTTCCGATTCCGGTTCGGACTCTTGCTCCAATTTTGATTCCGACTCTTGTTCCAATTCTGATTCTGATTCTTATTTGAACCGATTCCGACTATTGTTCCGATTCCGATTCTGACTCTTGTTTGTTCCGATTTCGACACTTGCACCGATTCCGGTTAAAACTCCTGCTCCAATTTCGATTCCGACTCTTCTTCCGATTCCCATTCTGATTCTTATTTGAACCGATTCCGACTCTTGTTTCGATTCCGATTCCGACTCTTGTTTGTTCCGTTTCCGATTCCGACTCTTGTTTGTTCCGATTTCGACACTTGTTCCGATTCCTGTTCGGACTCTTGTTCCGATTCCGATTCCAACTTTTGTCTTACCGATTGCTACTCTTGTTCCGATTTTGATTCAGACTCTTCTTCCGATTTAGATTCCGATTCTTGGTCAGATTCCGATTACGACTCTTGTTCCAATTCCGGTTCCGACTCTTGTTCCGATTTCGATTCCAACTATTGTTCCAATTTCGATTCCGACTCTTGTTTTTCCCGATTCCGACTCTTGTTCCGATTCCGATTTCAACTCTTTGTTCCGATTCCGACTCTTGTTCCGATTTCAATTCCGACTCTTGCTCCGATTTCGATTCCGACTCTTGTTCCGATTTCGATTCTGATTCTTATTTGAACCGATTCCGACTCTTCTTTCGGTTTCGATTCTGACTCTTGTTCCGATTCCGATTGCGACTCTTGTTTGTTCCGTTTCCGATTCCGATTCTTGTTTGTTCCGATTTCGATACTTGCCCCGATTCCGGTTAAAACTCTTGCTCCGATTTCGATTCCGACTCTTGTTCCGATTCCGATTCTGATTCTTATTTGAACCGATTCCGACTCTGGTTCCGATTCCGATTCTGACTCTTGTTTGTTCCGTTTCTGATTCTGACTCTTGTTTGTTCCTATTTCTACCCTTGTTCCGATTCCTGTTCTCACCCTTGTTCCGATTCCGATTCCAACTTTTGTCTTACCGATTCCGATTCTTGCTCCGATTTTGATTCGGACTTTTCCTCCGATTTCGATTCCGATTGTTAGTCGGATTCCGATTACGACTCTTGTTCCAATTCCGGTTCCGACTCTTGTTCCGATTTCGATTCCAACTATTGTTCCAATTTCGACTCCGACTCTTGTTTTTCCCGATTCCGACTCTTATTCCGATTCCGATTTCGACTCTTTGTTCTGATTCCGACTCTTGTTCCGAATTCAATTCCGACTCTTGCTCCGATTTCGATTCCGAATCTTGTTCCGATTTCGATTCTGATTCTTATTTGAACCGATTCCGACTCTTCTTTCGGTTTCGATTCCGACTCTTGTTCCGATTCCGATTCCGACTCTTGTTTGCCCCGTTTCCAATTCCGATTCTTGTTTGTTCCGATTTTGACACTTGCTCCGATTCGGGTTAAAACTCTTGCTCCAATTTTGATTCCGACTCTTGTTCCGATTCCGATTCTAATTCTTATTTGAACCGATTCCGACTCTTGTTCCGATTCCGATTCCGACTCTTGTTTGTTCCGTTTCCGATTCTGACTCTTGTTTGTTTTTATTTCGACCCTTGTTCCGATTCCTGTTCGCACTCTTGTTACGATTCCGATTCCAATTTTTGTCTTACCGATTGCTACTCTTGTTCCGATTTTGATTCAGACTCTTCTTCCGATTTAGATTCCGATTCTTGGTCGGATTCCGATTCCGACTCCTGTTCCAATTCCGGTTCCGACTCTTGTTCCGATTTCGATTCCAACTATTGTTCCAATTTCGATTAGGACTTGTTCCGATTCCAATTTCGACTTTGTTCCGATTCCGACTCTTGTTCCGATTTCAATTCCGACTCTTGCTCCGATTTCGATTCCGACTCTTGTTCCGATTTCTATTCTGATTCTTATTTGAACCGATTCCGACTCCTTCGGTTTCGATTCCGACTCTTGTTCCGATTCCGACTCTTGTTTGCTCCGTTTCGGATTTCGACACTTGCTCCGATTCCGGTTAAAACTCTTGCTCCGATTTCGATTCCGACTCTTGTTTCGATTCTGATTCTGATTCTTATTTGAACCGATTCCGACACTTGTTTGTTCCGTTTCCGATTTCGACTCTTGTTTGCTCCAATTTCGACACTTGTTCCGATTCCGGTTGGCACTCTTGTTCCGATTCCGATTCCAACTTTTGTCTTACCGATTCCGATTCTTGTTCCGATTTTGATTCAGACTTCTTCCGATTTAGATTCCGATTCTTGGTCGGATTCCGATTCCGACTCTTGTTCCAATTCCGGTTCCGACTCTTGTTCTGATTTCGATTCCAACTATTGTTCCAATTTCGATTCCGACTCTTGTTTTCCCCGATTCCGACTCTTGTTCCGATTCCGACTCTTGTTTGTTCCGATTCCGACTTCAATTCCGACTCTTGCACAGATTTCGATTCCGACTCTTGTTCCGATTTCGATTCTGATTATTTGAACCGATTCCGACTCTTCTTTCGGTTTCGATTCCAACTCTGGTTCCGATTCCGATTCCGACTCTTGTTTGCTCCATTTCCGATTCCGACTCTTGATTGTTCCGATTTCGACACTTGCTCCGATTACGGTTAAAACTCTTGCTCCGATTTCGTTTCCGATTCCGATTTTGACTCTTATTTGAACCGATTCCGACTCCTGTTCCGATTCCGATTCTGACTCTTGTTTGTTCCGTTTACGATTCTGACTCTTGTTTGTTCCGATTTCGACCCTTTTTCCGATTCCGGTTGGGCCTCTTGTTCCGATTCCGATTCCAACTTTTGTTTTTACCGATTTCAATTCTTGTTCCGATTTTGTTTCAGACTTATGTTCCGATTTCGATTCCGATTCTTGGTTGGATTCAGATTCCGACTCTTGTTCCAATTCCGGTTCCGACTGTTGTTCCGATTTCGATCTCAACTATTGTTCCAATTTCGATTCCGGCTCTTGTTTTTCCCGATTCCGACTCTTGTTCCGATTCCGATTTCGACTCTTTGTTCCTGTTCGGATTTCAATTCCGATTCTTGCTCCGATTTCGATTACGATTCTTGTTCCGATTCCCATTCTGATTCTTATTTGAACCGATTCCGACTCTTCTTTCGGTTTCGATTCCGACTCTCGTTTGCTCCGTTTCCGATTCCGACTCTTGTTTGTTCCGATTTTGACACTTACTCTAATTCCGGTTAAAACTCTTGCTCCGGTTTCGATTCCGACTCTTGTTCCGATTCTGATTTTTATTTGAACCGATTTCGACTCTTCTTTCGGTTTCTATTCCGATTCATGTTCCGATTCAGATTCCGACTCTTGTTTGTTCCGTTTCCGATTCCGATACTTGTTTGTTCCGATGTCGACATTTGTTCCGATTCCGGTTCGGACTCTAGTTCCGATTCAGATTCCAACTTTTGTTTTTACCGATTTCGATTCTTGTTCCGATTTAGATTCAGACTCTTCCGATTTCGATTCTGATTCTTGGTCGGATTCCGATTCCAACTCTGGTTCCAATTCCGGTTTTGACTCTTGTTCCGGTTTCAATTCCAACTATTGTTCCAATTTCGATTCCGACTCTTGTTTTTCTCGATTCTGACTCTTGTTCCGATTTCAATTCCGACTCTTGCTCTGATTTCGATTGCGACTCTTGTTCCGATTCCGATTCTGATTCTTATTTGAACCGACTCCGACTCTTCTTTCGGTTTCGATTCCGACTCTTGTTCCGATTCCGACTCTTGTTTGCTCCGTTTCCGATTCTGACTCTTTTTTGTTCCGATTTCGACACTTGCTCCAATTCCGGTTTAAACTCTTGCTCCGATTTCGATTCCGACTCTTGTTCCGATTCTGATTCTTATTTGAACCGATTCCGACTCTTCTTTCGGGTTCGATTCCGACTTGTTCCGATTCCGATTCCGACTCTTGTTTGCTCCGTTTCCGATTCCGACTCTTGTTTGTTCCGATTTTGACACTTGCTCCGATTCCGGTTAAAGCTCTTGCTCCGATTTCGATTCCGACTCTTGTTCCGATTCCGATTCTTATTTGAACCGATTCCGACTCTTATTCCGGTTCCGATTCCGACTTGTTTGTTCCGTTTCCGACTCTTGTTTGTTACGATTTCGACACTTGTTCCGATTTCTGTTCTCACTCTTGTTCCGATTCCGAATCCAACTTTTGTTTTTACCGATTCCGATTCTTGTTCCGATTTTGATTCAGACTCTTCCGATTTCGATTCCGATTCTTGGTCGGATTCCAATTCCGACTCTGGTTCCAATTCCGGTTTCGACTCTTGTTCCGATTTCGATTCCAATTATTGTTCCAATTTCGATTCCGACTCTTGTTCCGATTTCAATTCCGACTCTTGCTCTGATTTCGATTGCGACTCTTGTTCCAATTCCGATTCTGACTCTTATTTGAACCGATTCCGACTCTTCTTTCGGTTTCGATTCCTACTCTTGTTCCGATTCTTATTCCGACTCTTGTTTACTTCGTTTCCGATTCCGACTCTTGTTTGTTACGATTTCGACACTTGCTTCAATTCCGGTTTAAAATCTTGCTCCGATTTCGATTCCGACTCTTGTTCCGATTCTGATTCGTATTTGAACCGATTTCGCCTCTTCTTTCGGTTTCGATTTCAACTCTTGTTCCGATTCCGATTCCGACTCTTGTTTGTTCCGTTTCCGATTCCGACTCTTGTTTGTTCCGATTTCGACACTTGCTCCAATTCTGGTTAATGCTCTTGCTCCGATTTCGATTCCGACTCTTGTTCCGATTCCGATTCTTATTTGAATCTATTCCGACTCTTGTTCCGATTCCAATTCAGACTCTTGTTTGTTCCGTTTGCGATTCCGACTCTTGTTTGTTCCGATTTCGACACTTGTTCCGATTCCGGTTCACGCTCTTGTTCCGATTCTGATTCCAACTTTTGTTTTTATCGATTCCGATTCTTGTTCCGATTTTGATTCTGACTCTTCTTCCGATTTAGATTCCGATTCTTGATCGGATTCCGATTCCGAGTCTTGTTCCAATTCCGGTTCCGATTTCGATTCCAACTATTGTTCCAATTTCGATTCCGACTCTTGTTTCGATTCCGATTCCGACTCTTGTTTGTTCCGATTTCGACTCTTGTTCCTATTTCAATTCTGACTCTTGCTCCGATTTCGATTCCGACTCTTGTTTGTTTCGATTTCGACACTTGTTCCGATTCCAGTTCCGACGTCTTATTCCGATTTCGATTTTGACTTTTTCCGATTCCGATTCCGGCTCTTGTTCCGATTCCGATTCCAATCATTGAAAAGTATTAAAAATTTTGATTCGATTTCAACTACTTCTATAAACATGCTACTTTCCAACGTGACTCAGATCTTGATTTTTGCTGATTCGATAATTCCGATTCCACAGCCTTGATGCTTTGATATTAAAACTAATTTCTGTATGTGGTGAATATAGAAACTTTTAATACCGTAAAAATATTCAATATTTATTGAAATCGTAATTTTAAAAATAATTATTTATTTATTTATTTATTTATTTAGTTATTTTAATAAGAGAATTCTATTTTAGCTTTTGAAGTTCAGAATTTGTATTTTTTTTTCAGAAATATTTGAAATTCGATGAACCGCTAAATGAAACTTTTTAGGAATATGAGCCGGCACTTAGTTCTTTTGCTATATGATTAAATAGGGAAACTAACCAGCAACTTACTCTCATGACAAAGCGGAGAACCGTTTGTTAAAATTTTGGCAACTCACCTCTGGTTATAAGACTTATCTTTTCTACCGTTCAATTGAAATGTTTATAAAAAAATAAAAAATATGAACTTGGAATACGCGACAACCAATTTAAAAGAATTATTAAATACCTTTCATTACTGATGGTAATACTGGTGAAATAAGTACTCGGTATCCGAGACAGACCTGACCAGCCCGCGGTATCTGTTCAAGATCCGAGAAACCCAGGAACCTTTCTTAAAGGGTCCTCCGAACCGGACATAGAGTCCTAGCTTTACTTCCTAACTGTGAAAAGATTTAGTTATTTTTTAATAAACTGCATACTCAATTTGATATTTGCTATATATAAGCAAGAAATTTGACAATAAATTTGGGAAAAAAGGTTTATTATTATATTTTTTATTATTATTGAAATTTAATAACAAACGCATTTTTCAGTTAACTGCGTCCTAAATTGATACAACGCATTCAAATACCTGCATCTTCAATTTGATATTTGTTTTATAAGCAAGAAATTTGACAACAAATTTGGGAAATCATATATTTCATAATAAAGATTATTTACTTAAAGATTGTTAACTTAAAACTCTTTTTTTTTTTTTTCAAGTTTTCAAATTTTGGAGAGATTTCTAATTAATTTTTTTTTATTATTTCAAAATCAGTTAAAGATGCATTTTTTCAAACACCTCCATCCTCAATTTAATATTTGCTTTATAAGGAAGAGCTTTGGCTACAAATTTGGTAAATTAAATGTTTCTTATTTAATACTGAAAATCAATTGACTGAAAACATATTTTTTTTTATATTTAGAAATTTGGGAAATTAGGTCCTTAATAAAATTTTTGTTCTTCTTCCAAATGAATTTAAAACGCATTTTCAAATGCATGCATCCTCAATTGATACAAGGTATTTAAATACCTACATCCTCAATATGGTATTGGTTTTATAAGCATGAAATTTGGATGCAAAGATAGTAAATCAGATTTTTTATTAAAAGTTTTTTTTTTTTTACTCAAAGTTAACTAATTAAAAACGCATGTTTTTAAATTTTCAATTTTGGCAATAGATTTGAGAAATAAGGTTCTTCTTATTCGACATTTTTTTCAAAATCATTTAAAAAACATTTTTCATATACTTCCATCCTCAATTTAATATTCATTTTATAAGCAATAAATTTGACTACTAATTTGGTAATTCAGGTTTCTTATTAAAGGTTATTTACTCAAAATCAATAATTAATTGCGCATTTTTTAAATTACCAAATTTGTCAACAAATTTTGGAAATCAGATTCTTATTAAATTTTATTATCATTGTCATTTTTATTCAAAATCATTTGAAAACGCATTTTTAAATACTTGCCTCCGGTTCCGACTGCACCTCAAAAATTTCGGCTCCAGCTCCGGCTCCGGCTCCTGCTCCGGCTTCGGCTCAGCATCCCTTGTTTTAAAACAAAAATAAACCAAAAAGTAAAATTAGGAAATCAGATTTCTTATTAAAGGTTTTTAACTCAATGTCAATTATATATATATATATATATATATATATATATATATATATATATATATATATATATATATATATATATATATATATATATATATATAACCAGCATAATTTATATATATATATATATATATATATGTATACAATAATACATAGCAATAATAATAATAATAATAATATGTATATATATAATAATAATAATAATAATAATATGTAATAATAATAATAATAATAATAATATACCAATATATATAATATATATATGTATATATATAATAATAATATATGTAATAATATGTATATGTATAATAATAATAATAATAATAATATATAATAATATATCATAATATAATATATAATAATAAATATATAATAACCAATAATAACAATAACAATAATAATAAAACAATAATATATATATATATATATATATATATATATATATATATGGGTAATGGGGTTTCTTATTTTTTTCATCGAAAAATCTGAACCTTATTTTATGTGGTTCTTTTTTGCCACCACTATATCTATAGGTAGATATTGTTATAATTAAATATAATACTACAACATATAACTACAGCAAATTTCTAACTAGAACTAGTTACCTAAACTACAACTTCTAAGTATAGAGCTATAGTTATACCAAAACTATAACTTCTAACTAACTAAAGTTATTCAAACATAACTTACTTTTAACTATAATTTCTTTAACATATACAGGTGAATTAGAAATAATAAATAATAAAAAAAGCGGTTTAAATACAAGCAGAAATTAAAACCACAAAAATGTAATGACCTGAAGAAATGTTTTAATGTATACTTTAGTTTTAAAAGTAGAGAAATTTGATAGAAAATCACTTTTTCAATATATATATATATATATATATATATATATATATATATATATATATATATATATATATATATATATATATATATATATATATATATATATATATATATATATATATATATATAACTGCTATATATATATATATATATATATAGCGAGAGAGAGAGAGAGAGAGAGAGAGAGATTTTATAGCTACAGTGCACTGAGTGCATGTAGTGTGGGAAATTGATTGTCATTTTTAATTTTCCTTTTTTTAATAACTTCAATTTACTTTTAACTAATATATTTATGTCCCCTTCATGTATAGGGGTTTCCCATGTGTAGTGGCTGAGATGTAAAAAATGTATGCTTTTCCTTATCGGGAATTGGCGACTTGTTCGGAATGGTAATTTTTTTTTTTTTTTTGTATTATTTCTCAATATCAACTTATTTAAATTGTATGCTAAAAATATATAGTTGGAAGATAGGACAATCATTGGTAGGCCCATTTGACTTTGTAATTTCTATTATTTTCTACTGATTTAATATTTCTTAAGTGATATTTTAAAAATAATAACAGTAACCAAGACGAGAATTATTCGACTCAAAGTCATTTGTAAAGAAACGAACACTCGACGACTGACGCAATCACGTGGCGACGTTGCCATATGAAGAGCACAAAATTATGAGAATATGTTGTGAGCCGTTCTATTCTACCCCTCCATCAATTTGACTAAGGATGAATCGCATATTGAAATATGAAATATTGAATTGTTATTATTATAATTTAATAAATAAATATATTATTCACTGGTCTTTTGAAAGTCTTTATATTATATAGAGATTAGTTTACAGAAAAGCAATTGTTCTAGTAAAATGAATAGTCAGATTATTTTCTCCAATTCATATATATATATATATATATATATATATATATATATATATATATATATATATATATATATATATATATAATATATATATATATATATATATATATATATATATATATATATATATATATATATATATATATATATATACATGCTTCCCCATGTATATATATATATATATATATATATATATTTTTTTTTATAATATATATATATATATATATATATATATATATATATATATATATATATATATATATATATATATATATATATATATATATATATATATATATATATATATATAACATATATATATATATATATATATATATATATTCTTCTTATCTTTCTTCTTCTATATATATAGTTTATATTTATGTTTAAGACTCCGTCAGTTCTTTTTGATTTTTTTTTTTTTTTTTTAAAATATTGTTATTATGATACTAACAATGAATTTCAGTGGTGATGGACATGATTCAAAGAAGTTCAGAAATATTTTAAATAATTATTTAAAAATCACATTTATATCAATAAAATTTTAAAAATGGAATATCTCGAAAAGACACCTACAAAAAAACCAATTACATATTTGAAATCAGCGTATAAAGCTTATTACAAAAATGTAAAAAAAAAAAAAAAATAAAAAAATATTTTTCATAAATGAAATATCTCGAAAAGTACGACACTTACAGAAAAACCAATTACATATTTGGAATCAACGTGTAAAGCTTATTACAAAAATGTAAAAAAAAAAAATATTTAAAAAATTAAAAAAAAAAAAAAAAAAAATTAGAGACTAAACAGAGGAAAAAAAAGAAGAAATTTCCATACCCCGTAGAAAGTGGAGGAACCCCCGCGACACCCAAATACCAAGAGCAGGGGTTCGGAGACCCCCTCCCGGAGAAATAGTCCCACCCTGTCGTTCCCCCGGAAGGCCGAGAGACCCCGACTCCTGCCATCTTTGCGGTTTACCCTTGGGTATTCCTTTAGTTAAAAAAAAAAATTTAAAACTATATATTTTGAGTCATGTCCGTCACCCCTTAAATTGATTGTTAGGATCATATACTAAAAATATATTAAAAAAAAAAAAAAAAACAAAACTGACGGAGTCTTAAAACATAACAGGTCCTATATATATATATATATATATATATATATATATATATATATATATATATATATATATATATATATATATATATATATATATATATATATATATATATATATATATATATATATTAATTTAAAACTATAGTACACATTGGGATATCGTATGTCTGCATTATTAACAGCTAGAGGTCACATGGCTGCTAATAGCATTAATTACGGTCTACGGACATCATGACGTTCCTTCGATACGATAAGATGGGAAAATTTGGAGGAACATCTGCTGCGCATCACCGGCAAAACTAACGGCCCGTAGACCCCGACGTGCATGCAAGGGGGGAGGAACCTCGACCATTTGAGTGATATAAAACCATAAATCAAGGGACCCCGCACTCGTTTTTGCGGCGGGGGTGGGGTGGGGAGGTCGTCCAGCGCACTTACTTTACTTGGCCCGAAGTGAGTTAGCCTATTACGAATTTCTCAAATCTGCCGAATATAAGAATATAAGTCACTACTATATAAGTACATATAGCTTAGTCTAGTTTCATCCGGGAGAGTGAGACGGATATTAATTCACAGTTCTGACTCTTCTGATCAACAGCTCTGATTCCTTGTAAAATATGATGATTCACGTATCTATAACAGTCAACTCACAAAAGAATATTTGACCAATTATATTCTCAATGAATATATGATCTCTCTCTCTCTCTCTCTCTCTCTCTCTCTCTCTCTCTCTCTCTCTCTCTCTCTCTCTCTCTCTCTCTCTCAGGTTCTTTAGTTTATCATGCTTTTCAAAGGTATCTCAAAATATAGTTTACTTCAGGAAGTTCAAGTTCAAAATGCCATTCCGAGTAGGACATTAAATTACCTTTAGGTCCACGTGGTAGCGCTGGAAAAAATAAACGATGGTTCTTTTATATATATATATATATATATATATATATATATATATATATATATATATATATATATATATATATATATATATATATATATATATATATATAACATATATATATACTAACTATATAACTATATAATATATATATATATATAAATATATATATATATATATATATTTATATAACTATATATATATATATATATATATATATATATATATATATATATATATATATATATATATATATATATATATATATATAATAACAACATATGTACTATATATATGCTGCTATATATATATGGGAATATAGAAGAGACAGTAAAAAACCACATGGGCTATCGAGACTGCCCCAGTCAACCCACTACCCAAACATGCTCCAGCACTCCGCACCCTAGGGCTTGTCAGTTTGTTGTAACTACAAATCCACCAATTTAATCAGTCAAAACTAATGATATATAAATATGATACCCAAACCATCCAGCCATTAATAACTAAGTTATGGTCACACATACATTATCTAACAATAGCTGCTATAACTAAACCCGCCAATTTGGCTTCGTCAATATATTATATGATACCCAACCCATCCATAAACGAATCTAACCGTTTCTTAAATGTTTCAATCGAGTCACACTCAACAACCTCCTCTGGCAGACTATTCCAAAATTTAACAACCCTATTACTGAATGCATGCTTTCTTAGAACATAAGAACATAATCTTATATCAAGATGGCATGCTTTCTTCTTAATTTTCTTATTATGCCCCCTGGTCACCTGTCCATGTTCTACTATGAAAAATTTATTGGTCTCTATGTTATCAATAGATGTAAATATTTTGTAGACTTGTATCATGTCCCCTCTGAGAAATCGCCTTTCTACAGAAAACATTCCTAACTCCTTTAGCCTCTCCTCATAGCTCTTACCCTCAAACCCAGAAATCATCCTTGTTGCTCTACGTTGCACTCTCTCTAGCATATCTAAGTCTTTCTTTAAATAAGGGGCCCAAACTTGTGCACAATACTCTATTACTGGCCTAACATAGCTATTATACAGTTTACTTATTACTTCCTTGCTCTTGTAAACAACATTGCGATTTATTATGCCCAGCATCTTATTAGCTTTATTTCTAGCTTCCAAACATTGATTAGCTACTTTCAAATTACTGCTTATAATCACACCTAAATCTTTTCTTGGTCCACAGACTCAAGCCAATCCCCATTCATATCGTAGTTAAAACTTTTATTTGAGTAACCTAGGTGAAGAACCTTACACTTTTTACTATTAAAATTAATTAACATTTATCTGCCCACCCAAAGTTTATCAAGAGATCATTTTGAATCTTTATGCATCCTTCACTATTCCTAACAAGTGGAGCCCCTTTGGAATTATCTGTAAACTTAGAAACCTTGCATTTAAGTCCCTGGTCTAAATCATTTATATATGAGGAACAATAGTGGCCCCAGCACTGAACCCTGTGGGACACCACTCTTCACTATTTCCCATGATTTATTCCCATTTAGTTGTACACACTGTTTTCTATTTCGCAACCACTCTTTAATCCAACCATGTACCACTCCACCTATACCACATTGCAATAACTTTTCATCAGCCTTATGTGGGGAACCTTATCAAAAGCTTTACTAAAGTCTAAATATACAATATCAACTGGATCTCCTCGGTCAATGCAGTCAGTAATATATTCCATAAATTCTAAAAGGTTTGTCTGACATGACCTACCCTTTCTGAAACCATGCTGGGAGTCATACAATACCTTGTTATCTTCTAAATATTTCTCTATATGACCTTTCAGTAACTTTTCCAGAACCTTTACAACCAGAGATGTTAAGCTAACTGGCCTATAATTTCCCAAATCTTCCTTACTACCTTTCTTGTTTTCCAGTCATCTGGTACCTCACCAAATGTTATAGATCGCTTAAAAATCAAATACAGTGCCTTTGTAATGCTGAAACTACCCTCTTTCAGAATTCTACCATATATACCATCAGGGCCTGCAGCTTTACTTGGATCAATATGATCTAATAAACGTTTAATATCTTTTACATCAAATTCAAAATCTGTAAGTCTATTTGTTACATGCATACAAGAACTATTAGTCTCCAAACTATTATCTAATCTTTCCTCTGTAAACACTGAAGCAAAATAAGCATTGAAAATGTTGACCAACTCCTTATCTGAACTCACTAAATTTTCATCAATTTTAATTGGACCAATTGTCCTATTCTTACTTTTAAATTTATAAAAGCTAAAAAACTTCTTCAGGTTCTTATTACTATTCCTTGCTAGATTAATTTCTGCCTCTCTCTTTGCCTTTCTTATTGACTGGTTAAGTTCATTTCTATTTTTCCTATAATTTTCTAAATCATCTTCCCTATTACTACCCTTGAATATTTTAAAACATCTACGCTTTTCATTAATTTTCTCTCTTATCTCTCTATTCCACCAAACAGGTTTTCTCTTCGCCACCCTAATGGGTTTATCTTTAAAACATACTGACTGAATATTCATTAAAATATATAAAATGCAGATATATATAAAATGAAAAACTTTTCACAGTAGCTTCAGTTTCGTTGTCTTTGTTTTTATTTATCTAATTTACTTTGCATTTGCAGTTTTAACATTTGAATCATGTTTCTGACTTTTTGAAGTCGTCATATTGGTTTCTGACAACTATCTGGAGTTGTCATATTGGTTTCTGATAGCTTTTTGGAGTCGCCATATTGGTTTTTGACAACTATCTGGAATCGTCATATTGGTTTCTGACAACTTTTTAGAGTCATTATTGGTTTCTGACAACCATCTGGAATCGTCATATTTGTTTCTATAACAACTTTCTGGTGTCGTCACATTGTTTTCTGACAACTTTCTGGAATCGTCATATGATTTCTGACAGCTTTCAGGATTTGTCACATTACTTTCTAACAACTTTCTGGAGTCGTTAATCGTTATATTTGTTTCTGACAACCTTCTGAAGTCATCATATTGTTTTCTGACAACTTTCTGGAGTCGCCATATTGGCTTCAATTGCGAAGTTTTGTCTCTTTAAGAATATTTCATAGCTCGTTTGATAATTATATATATATATATATATATATATATATATATATATATATATATATATATATATATATATATATATATATATATATATATATATATATATATATATATATATATATATATATATATATAAAACGCTCATTTGCTACAAGAGCGTCATAACAGTAAAAGTTCATTTGAAGTTTAAAGTTATAATATAAAATCGAAACTAACGCTCTCTCATGGGGATATTTGAAAGTTTGGGTATGAGATTCTTGCAGTTAAAAGTGCACATCAGATCATTAAACATTAAAAGTATAGAGATAGGAAGAAGCCACAAGGGCCTATCGAGACAGTTCCAGTCAACTAGAGTAACAATAATGCTCATGCAAAACCCACACAGCGCCCTATAGGGCCTAGAGCTTCATAATATCTTGCATAGTATATAAACCAACTATATAGGCTACTACCAAAGCAAAAGGTACATGCTAACCACACAACAAGCGGTTTTACCTTAGTAACTAACTAAAAGCCCGTCAATTTGGCTTAGTCAAAACATATTAAATGCTCAAACCATTCCTCATACCTATCCAATCCTTTCTTAAATGTTGGAAGTGAGTTATACTCCACAACCCTCTGTGGCAAACCATTCAAAAAATTAGCAACCCTATTACTGAATGAATGTTTTCTTACCTTAAGATTACATGCTGACTTCTTCTTAGTTTTCTTATCGTGTCCCCTGGTCTCCCGTCCCTGGTGTACTATAAAGAATTTATTGGTCTCAGTACAATCAATACAAGTAAAAATTTTGTAGACTTGTTTCATGTCCCCACTAAGAAATCGCCTTTGTGCATAAAACATTCCTAACTCCTTCAGCCTCTCCTCATAGCTCTTATCCTCAAAACAGAAATCATCCTTGTTGCTCTACGTTGCACTCTCTCCAGCATATCTACGTATGTCTTTTCTTAAAAAAGATGTTAAAACTTGTGCAGAATACTCTAATACTGACCTAACGGAGCTATTATGCAGCTTACTTATAACTTTCTTGCTCTTGTAAACGACATTTCGATCTATCATATATATACCTAGCATCTTATTAGCTTTATTCCTTTCTTCCAAATCCTGATTAGCCATTTCACATTACTGCTTATAATCACACCTAAATCTTTTTCTTGGTCCACAGACTCAAGTCAAGTAATAACCAATCTCTTCATAACAATTTAAAAAGGACGATTATTGAGTTATATATATATATATATATATATATATATATATATATATATATATATATATATATATATATATATATATATATATATATATATATATATATAGTATATATATATATATATATATCAATATATATATATATTATTCATTTCTCTCCCCTCTAAGGCTCTAACCTCTTCCTCTTTTCTCATTCAACAAGTTCCGAAGTATAAAAATACGTAACCATCAAATTCCAAGTAAAATAATCCTTGAGCCATAAGGGAATAAAGTCAAAAATTGTTTGCTTCGAATATTCTCAATGCAATTATATATTTCATTGGAAAATGAGTCTTATTGTACAGGGCCTTATGGCTTATAAAATGGGTCATATATTATCAGGCTTCAGGCTTTGTAAAATGACCCTTATGTTATAATACATTAGAGCTTATTTTGATTCGTATAAATTATAGTTGTTTTTAAGGTTTCTCGTAGGGGGTTATTTGTTTTGTTCAAGGTAATTTGAATCTAAAACCGAATTACAAGACAAAACTAATCAAATTTTAACACTATATATATATATATATATATATATATATATATATATATATATATATATATATATATATATATATATATATATATATATATATATATATATATATATATAAAGTCTAGCTGTATAATAACAAGTTGTAATGGAAAGTATTAAGCAATTTACTGTCAGGTAGAATATAACGTAACGGTAGTGGTGATGATCATTATGCTTTCAATACCTCACTTATAAAATTGTTGGGACAAATTACAAAAGTATTATAAAATAATTTTTATTATTATTTTATTACAAAAGTACCGGTGAATCAGCTTTCATATGCGGTCTTTTTTTTTTTTTACTTTAATTGAAAATGCACAAGATTAACTGGTGAAGCAACTCTTTTTATCATCTCCCAGGTAAGGCTTTCGCCTTGTCAGTTGAACCAGCCTCTTCTTTCTTCTGTCCCTGAAACTCTTGATCATAGAGCACTATAGAAAACTATTTATCGGCGTAATGGTTTCCGATGCTAGTCCTTGAGTTATAACTAGCATTTTCCATTCGGCCTCGAAACTCGTTCTACCAGAGCTCTCCAGAAGATCTTGCATCTATAGGCGTATAAGATTTCAATGCTGACCCAGGAGTCCTTCAAGCAAAAAATTAAAGGGCCGGGTTGCTAGCTCTGTCGTCCTAGAACTGTGCGAAGAAAGCCATCATTTGTTCCGACTGCCTCGAATATGATTTCTTCTAACAATAAACATATTTATACTCCACTAGATACTGCAGATAATATGCTATCATTGCTAACGTCGAAATTATGCTTAGTTATTAAAAATTAGCGAAAATAACCAACTTACGCGCAAAATGTCTTTGCGTTGAAAATGCACAATATTAAATGGTGAAGAAACTCTCTTACGCGTAATATGTCTTTGAGATGAAAATGCACAATTTTAAATGGTGAAGCACTTTCTAATGCGTAACATGTCTTTTATTTTGCATTGAAAATGCACAACATGTACTGGAGAAACAACTTATTTGTAATGTCTTTTTATTCACTGGTGTAGCAACTCTCCTACTCGTAATGTGTCTTTGCGTTGAAAATGCGCAACATTAAATGGTGAAGCAACTTTCTTATGCATAATATGTCTTTTTTTGCGTTGATAATGTAAAACATTAACTGGTGAAGCAACTTATTTATAATGTATTTTATTTTTATTTATTTTTTTTTTGCTATAAAAATTCCCATTAACTGGTATAATATGTCTTACGCGTAATATGTCTTTGCGTTGAAAATGCACAACATTAAATGGTGAAGCAACTCTCCTAAGCGTAATATGTATTTGAGGTTAAAATGTACAACATTAAATGGTGAAGCAACTTTATTATGTCTAATATGTCTTTTTTCTGCGTTGAAAATTAACTGGTGAAGCAACCTATTTGTAATTTCTTTTTTTTCTTTTTTGCTTTGAAAATTCACATTAACTGGTGAAGCAACTCTCTCCTACGCGTAATATGTCTTTGCATTGAAAATGCACAGCATTAATTGGTGAAACAACTTTTTTAAGCGCAATGTCTTTTTATGCGTTGAAAATGTTAGCAATGTATTTTTGTCAATTATTTTCTGCGTTGAATATTTTCTTGTCATATTAATGGCACTCCAAAGACCCATAATTTTATTTTTTTGTAATGTAGTGAAATAATCCGAATGTTTTGAGAATAACACATTCAGTGAAGAATAACTTCTCCATATATATATATATATATATATATATATATGATATATATATATATATATAATATATATTATAATATATATATATATATATATATATATATATACTATATATATATATATATATATTATATATATATAAATAATATAGATGCTAAATATTAAATAACATACCTCCAAATTTCATATTGATAACATTTGTCTGTTGACGTAATTTTCAACTATGGTTACATCAGCCGATTTTCATGAAACTTATATGAAATGTTTGAATGGATCAGTAATGAAAGGAAAACGTAAAAACAAGTTCGATAAATGAGACTGGAAAAAAGTTATGAAGTCTTCAAATTTCATATTAATAACCTATTTACTGCCAGATGTTTCTTTTTTAAAAAAAAATAATAAAAAAAATATTGGCTAAGGATGTTGAAGCAATATTTTAATGTTTCCAGCACTTCAGGGTTGAGGGGTAGGGAGAATCCGATACTAACAAATCTAGTGTGCCATCATCATTTACCACTAAAAAATAATATAAAATTTAATATATATATATATATATTATATATATATATATATATATATATATATATATATATATATAATATATATAAGAATAATATATAATATATAATATGTATAATATATATATATATATATATAAGGAAGAAGGGTAGACAGTATTGAATATGTCCTTAATTTAGGTTGGAGATATATTGACGCAGAAAGTGTAAAAGGGGAAAGTTGCGGAAAGTTGGGGGGAGTCACGAGAAGAGTGCAGGGGAAGTGTCCTTTTATATTAACCATGCGTATGGGGGGGTATTTGGGAGTGGGAATAACAAATGACATTAGATAGAAAAGGGGACAGTATAGAAGAAAGATATGAGATAAGCGAATGTTATCAACACTCAGTAAATACTTCTATATTCAGAGATAGTGATGAGGAAGATATTTTACTATTCTTAGTAATATATATATATATATTATATATATATATATATATAATTATATATATATATATATGATTTATATATATATATATATATATATATATATATATATATATATATATATATATCCCACGTCTTTCTTGGTGAAATTTAGGGTCAATGAAAAATGAATTTCGGAATGTCCTTACGAATTTTTATTTATTGTTAACTCGAAGGATAGGAACCTTCGTCTGCTAGATAAGTAGATGTAAAAGTCACTTAAAGATGTAAAGCTGTTCCAAAGAAATCGTGTTTTGTGGGCATGAAAAGGGATGCTCAAATGAAATGAAATGTTTAACTTTAAGCTAATAGGAACAATTATATCCCTCTACGACTCTTACGTCATATAAATTGGGCTTTGAAAAGTGACGGGGAATCTTGAATTGTTTTTATTAGAATTTTCTCGAAAGACAGATAGGTAAGGCTAGAAACAATAAATTCTTAGTTAAATAGTAAAAAAAGAAAGGCTTTATATTCCAGCGAGATAGAAATCTAAATTCATGGGAACGTTTGATGCCTTTGAGAATAGAAATGAGAAATCTGAATGAATATAATTGTAGAGGTGTGGTATATTGTTTAGAGATAATTAAGGGGTGTTGGAAAATATTTATTAATTTGTTGGTATCCTCGATGATGATGTTTACCGTGTTTAAGCATAAATTTAGTTTCGAAATTTCTAATTGAAAATCTATGGAAGAAATGGAATGTTGTATAAGGTATATAATGTTTCCTGATTTGTTTTAAGTTGTGATAAAGTCATTGTGTTTTCACGGATTTATGCATTTAACCTTGCGATGGCTGTTTCTGAATTGAACCCCGAATCCAGTATTAAATTCACTTTCCTTGAAATGGTTTTCAGATCATCGGAAGTTGCGGTGCCGAAAAATGTTTTTAAAATTTCACCGCCCAAATTGAAAAAAAATCTCGCTTATTTCTGGTGTCTGCTTGATTTGTATGTGACAATAACCAGGGATTTTAAAATAATTGTTCTAGTTTAATTATTTTGTCTTTTAAGTGATTATTTATATATTTTAATTGTACAAGGGGATGCGTAGTAAGATTCTCTTGGATGTTATGGACCTGGCTGTATATCTAGTTTGTGTATAACGTATTTACAAACTAAATATACAGCCAGGTATATCTAGTTTGTGAATACCGTATTTACAAACTAGATATGCCTGGCTGTATATCTAGTTTGTAAATACGGTATATGAGATTTTAATAATTCATTATTGTTGTTATATAATCCTTGAATTTCTTGGTATAGTGATGTTGGGCTCTGCATGTTCAGTCTTATGTCTACAAATCCTTGTATGCATGTTGTTTTTCCAATGTTTTGAATGATAAATCCAGGAAATAGTCTTGCTTTTCCATTTCCATTTCCTACCTTTGTTTCTGAGAGTGAAGTCCATATAAAAGGGAAGCAGAATTGGAATATGATTTTTTCATATGTCTGTAATTAGAAAGGAAGTGCCGAGTAAGACGCTGACTTTGGGAGTATTTTTTTTATTGTTAGGTTGATAATGTGCTGACATAAATAAGTATAATAGTTGGTCAAATGATGCTTATTTGTGTTGTGTTTTTCATATTGATATGAAATATCTCTCCTCGTTGAGGAAATTTGTTTGAACCTAACCAAAGTTAAATATATATATATATATATATATATATATATATATATATATATATATATATATATATATATATATTTTATATATTATAATATAATATAATATATATATATATATATATATATATATATATATATTATATATATATTATATATATATATATATATATATATATATATTTTTTAAAAAATATATATATATATATATATATATATATATATATATATACCGTATATATATATATATATATATATATATATATAATATATATATATATATATATATATATATATATATATATATATATTATATTTTATATATTTTATATAAATATATATATATATATATATATATATATATATATATATATATATATATTAAATATACTAAATGTTATGTACAATTATAAGAAAAAAAGTAGCATCCGTTTTCGATATCGCCGCACATTTTATTTCAGTAAAAGAACTTCAAACCTATAAAAATATTTTTAAAAAAAAAACAAGTCCTAATTACTTATTTAAACCTATCCAATCTCAAATAACTTAATTAACCTTATTTAACCTAACCAAACTGAAATATATACTAGTTAAAGATTTCAAATTTTTGAAATTATAGGAAAAAGTCGCCTACCTCTATGATTTCGGGCACCGCAAACAAATAAATAGCAAACTGGCAACACCAGAGATAACCTTTTCCTTTATAACTACATAAACTAAGCAAAACTAGGACTATTCTATTTCAGATCCTTTCTTTCTTAAAACATGACGAGCAAAAATATGAAAGAAAAGAGGGTTACGACCTGTAGGGGGCGGGAGTTTCTACGGTGATTCCACCTACAAGTCGTAAACCCACCTGCAACTATACATCATTGCGATTTATGTTTCAGATATATTATTTAACTATTTAGATTCAATTAGACTTTTTTACGAAACCTAAAATAGAAAATTCTCGCTAATCTAAATTAGTACTTGGCAACTCTTCAGGCGAAATTTGATTTGTTGAAATAGAATTTGCACAGCGATCTTTAATTACATGACATGAAATTCTCATGTCTAACAATTTTTTTAAATTATTTTACCATTCATTTTGCATAAAAATTTACCGTTATATATATATATATATATATATTCTTCTCACCAAGCGCCTCCGTGTAGGGTCATCCCCTGTCGTTTGCAATGCTTCTCCACAGGACCCTCTCCTCGTACAGTCGATGTTCCTCCACCTGATCCAGCGTCCATCCTCTCTTCGCCACAGCCGCCGCCACTCCATCCTTCCATCTTTTCCTTGGTCGTCCGGCCGGTCTTCTACCTGCAGGCTGCCATGCATAAAATCTGTGCCGGTATCTATTCTTCATCCATTCCTTCTGATGCTGTCATACCATTCTCAGTTTGTGGTTCTCTCGATCAAAACCTTCCACCGCATCGACCCCCAACTCCTCTCTTATCTCAGTATTCCTTCTTTCTCTCTCGATAATAGAACAGTGAGGGTACAGACCAAAACAGACGAAGAGACAGAATCAAACGACTAGCAAGCGAACCCATCGAGTTATATCCGAACCGCGGGCACGGAAATGACTTAAACTCAAAGAATGTTCTGCGGGATTGTAAAGTGTCCACGACTCGAACCCGAACAAGAAAGTACCGGGTCTCAAAGAATCATAGATATAGAAATAAGTAGTTTGTAACCTGTCTCGATCAACATAGTTCATGTACTCGCACGACAGGATACTCAACTGACCAACAATGCCTTCTAGAGTAGTTCTTATTTCTTTGTAACTGCCAGTTCAGCCCGTCACCAATCATTACCACTGACTGTGCTATTGGAGAAGAGTCCCCAACGCACGGATTTACCGTTAACTACAACAGATACTTAAAGTTCTCGCATCTTTTATTCTTTTACCCCACCGATTCTCGATATGTTATAAGGTTTCTCTCCACTCTGGCTAGCTATCCTCGTCATCCCATTCAGTCCATTTCTCATAAATTTCATCTTCAATAACCCCTCCGTTCGCCTACACCTCCTCCATCTGAATCATTGCCACTCTCTGTAACGTTCTCCCTGTCTCTTCAACCAGGAGTCTTAATATTCGTCCGGCATAATTGCCATAATACAACCAATCTCCTCCTCCCAATGAGCACCAATCTCTCGTGCAAATAAACAAAACTTGTTCCATATACAGGAAAATGAACAACAATGGGGACAACACTCCTCCCTGTCGATGACACCCTGTGCTTCCTCCAAAACCATCGTCCCTATCCACCATACGCTGTCCCTGACGGCACTTTTCACTTACTGTGTAAAGTTCCCCTTTATCACTCTAATCAACTTGGCGTTTATCTAGCGTAATACACGATCCTCGCAGTGTCCTTCCCAAAGTTTCTACCCTACCGGTACACTGATCAAAATTCATCTCTTAAATCCACAAAAAGCCATATACATTTCCTTATCCACTCCCAGCTCTTCTCTATATCATTAATGATATCAGAAGAAAATATCAGCATCCGCGTACCTCGCCGGGCCTGAACCATACTGCGCTTCATTCAGCATTTCCTCGACTCCGTCCTGAGCCTTTTCTCCAATATCCTTTCATATAACTTCATGAGCATGCGGCAGCAACATATGCCCAACCCTTAGAATTGCGTGTCAACAGTCGCCCCTATCTACCCTTTTTTTACTAGAGTATATACTTCTTTATATAACATCCGTGCCATACACTATTCTCCTTTATGTCTCCGCCACTTCCCGCAGGTACTACTCTCCACTCTCCAGAAATTCATTACTTTTGAAAATATACTTCAACATGCGCGATCGCAATTGATCACTCGCTGCACATCCAATCTACTCCAATCGCTCGGGTCAGCTCCTACTCACACTAACTCTGAGCTCCTCTACCCATAAATTCATTTTGTATCTTACACTATCCCATTGCACACTATTCACAAAGCTCTTACCCATTGTTTATCGCACTACCATCATCCACCGTGCATTTCCGTCTCGAGCCGGCTGCCTTCCTCTCGCGTTCCGCGAATGTTACTCTTCTCCTTCCTCCTGATTATCTAGTACACTCTGTAATTTACGTACATCCCTCCTCCACCTGTTTCGCTCCTATACCCTCTATCAGGGCTCATCTCTCAGTCCTAACCCCGCCTTATCCCTCTTACTGACCGTGTGCAACTTGTATCGATCTCCTGTTCCTTCGTAGGTTTTTTGACGGCGCAATTTTTAGCCCGGAAAATTCCCTATATAATTAATTCTTTAGTTTTTCCACCTCATATTCTCTTGCTCCTCAGTCTTGTTCTTCGAATCCTATCTCCCACGCTTGTACTCATCGCTCTCCTATAATTATATGGTACTAACTGCGCTCCATTTCTTTTTAACCACATATTCCGCTCTTGTTTCAGGAGATCTTCTTTTCATCACGCTCAATCTTAAACTTAAAAATTTATTCTCTCTCTTCCTCGCTACTGCACGTGACCAACTATAATCTGATCCGGATGCAAGTCTTTTTCTGGTTCTGGATCCGTTTCTATTTTAACCCCAACAGCGTGAGTCTCAATCATGACGTCTGCACATGTATTTTCATTGTTTTTCTTTATAATAGAGCTTTATCTCCCCTTATCTTCTATGCTACAAAATCGACAAACATTCTCACTCTCCATACCTCTGGTAAGTGACTCATATATATTAGTCACTGACTCTTATTCCTTACATAAAAACCCCTTTTGCACGTTCAGTCCTCACTTTAATCTCTTTCCACTGCTGATCCTCCTATCGTACCAAATACTTCGTTATATAGGTAACGAGCGGTATCTCTGAGACCCTTATAATATCTACCCACCACTATATATCGATGGTCCAGACACTCAACCGCGACTATGTTCTGGATGGAAGATATACTTTCTCCAGATATGGCTTACCCCTTCCTGTGCTTATATTAGGTTATATTAAGGTCCAAATCATTTCGACTTATTCCTGTGTAAATTCTTCCCACAATTTACCTGATATACCACTCTTGTTTACCCATTGTCTATTCATTGCAATCCTATATATGCGAGACGTCCTCTTCTGTTCGCAAAGTCAATGTTAATCATAACTTAGTGGCCAAACCTATGACTTTTACCGCAAATAGATCCAACAAACCTGTTTTTCCCCCCTCTCCGCGGTTTCTTTCTCCTATTTGCGCAAACGACGCCACCAATTGGACGCAGTCCCGGTACCGGTTTTACTCACTCTCTAATCCACCTTACCTATTGATGGCGCTAATTCCAAGTCTGCCCCGCTACTGGACATATTTTTCATCATACAAGTATTCATATCCGATCCTTTAACACCATTTTGCAATCTCGTTCAATAACAAGAAATATTCATTCTTTCTCTCTGTGAAGTCTCTCCTTATCGGTGTGCGATAGCGACTAATAACCTTGTTATTTATGACCCACCACAACGTCTCACTCTTACAGCTCTCACCGCTGACATATAAGACAACAAGTTTATTCTTTCCCATTTTGAATAACTATGTCCCTCTACTTTTCTACTCCGTGCAATATCCTGGTGTTGGTCTAGGAAACCAATGTCCACACCACTTAACTGTTCTCTCCTCAGTCCTCCCGTTGCTCTCCCAAACATCCGGTTATCATCATCATAGTATTCTCCTCACATCCCTTCACTCTCCATTCCGCTCGTGTCAGTCCAGCACACCCAAAATGTGACCACCCTATATTCCAACTACTCCTCATTGCTCCTATACCTTGCATATCTTATACCAATTCTCTTTATTACCCGACAACATTCCTCCTCTTTATTATTTCCCTCTTCATTTACACAGATTCTTTCTCGTACATAATGCTCATTATCGAGTACTCATCCCCATCTACCCACGAGATCTCTTTCTCTCTCGATATTAGCCATTTCGAGTTTACGTCAGCGCTCTCCCATTTTTCTAAATTGGCCGACTCCCTCTGTATACAAACCGTGAATACGGAAGTCACGTATCTCCATCAGGTTTCAAACGTAGGCTCATCTCAACAAGCGTGAGTCGTGCGTCCTATTCGTAGAAGCGCCACAATACAATCCACCGACTCGTTGCTCGGACATTAGGCCTCGTCGCGGTTGTCATTTTTTACTACTATCTACCCTAATTTTGGCTCTTTAATCCCGACTGAATAGTCCCCCTAATGTATACTAGATCCTTCCACCAGTCTCCAGAACACAATGCTCAAGCTCAGATTATAGCCACAGCACTCAACTACTAGTGTCAAACATAGCCCATATCATCACATGTGTATGCATGGAGCGCTTCTCCCGATCTCATGCTGTGGAGATTCTACTCACAGATCCTATTTTATTATCTCTGAAGTTATCTTCACATTTACTAGAATATTTATATTATCTACCTATGCCTTACCGCTTTATATGTAATATCTTATAGTAATATCAGTGTCCCGAAATCTCAATAGTATTTATAACTTAACATAAATTTATTTGCTATATATCTTTATATAATATTGGTAATAGTGAATAAAGTATATAGTCAACAAATTTAATACGTGTACCGTCCATTAGTATATCTCTATATCTCACTTTCTATATCTACATAATATAAATTACTTAAATTCCTATATGTTGGCAGGATATATCTTATAACTAACTGTAATAATAAATAATAAGAGAGAATGAGCGAGAGAGAGATGATGAGAGAGAGAAAAATAGAAATAGAGAGAATGAAGGAAGAATTTAAAATACTCACTGTCGTTAAGAATAAGTTAATAAAGCTGTACATTTATAATTACGCGATCTTAATACTGAGTAGATAAATAAGATCTATCTGCCGGAGTTTCTTAAAGTGTACAACAAATAAATAAAATAGGTATCTTATTAAAAATAAAGAATGGCACTCAAAAGGTAGGTGGTCACCACCTGCTAATTTGAGTTCCTATAATTAGGTAATTTAATATAGATAATAATAAAATAATAATAATAAGTTTAGAGTAGAGAAAGATTTCATAAAATAGAACCTAAGATGGAATTCATATTAAGTATTATAGAAATAAGAGGAATGATCTATTTGACCTGATTATATTAAGCATGCAAAAACCCAATTAAAGTAAAATTAATGTGATCTGAAGTACGGAGGAATATAATAATAATTATTTTATATTTTGTACAAATGTAATCGAAGTTATCTTAATAAAGAATCTTCATTTATAGCATAGTAGTATTATTAAATTGTTAATAGTGAAACAGCAGAAAAGACGTGCCTAAGATCACGTATGTATCCCAAATTTGAAATATAGTGTATAGTTTATATAAATAAACTATTAATATCGTATAATAATAAATAAAAAAATTACTTAGGTTTCTTAATGACCGAATTAATATATATAAATGACTATGTTTATAGAAGCTATTATATAAAAGTATAATATAGTTACTGCCAATTGACAATATATGCTAGTCATAAAAACTCATATATATATAAAAAAAAGCAACAGACTGTATATGAGAGAGAAAGGTTTTTTAAGTATTGAGAAAAATATATTTTTTTATTCAACGCAGGATATATAATTATTATTATAAAAATAATTATGACAGTAAATTTATGCCCTCTAAAAATTCCCTCAAACTTTTTTTTCTGTTAATAATATATATCACAACTCATCTTATCGGCATTATACAAACAATCTGAAGACTATCTATTATAAGCCTGTTAGACGCACTCACAGGTTCACTATTGGGTTATTTGAAATGAACCTGTGAGCCTGATAGAAAGGTTGTTAAAATGTGTTGATGTCGACCACGTTTATATGCTCAATACTCAAATAGGCAAAATATGGCTGTAATTTATCATATTCTTACTCTCGTAATCATCATTTCGACGAATGCACTCAAGAAAAGAGACAAATAATATCTAATGGGTAAATATTATATTTATATTATACCATCTCTCACAAGTCTATTCACTAGGTCCAAGTTTTTTAACATCCAAGCTAAAATATTGCGTAGAAAACTAATTTCTATGTTATTAAACAAAAATAAATACCGCAAGTATAATTAAACAAGTTATAGAAACAAAATAGCCGGGAAATAACCTACAACCTAACTGTTCTAGATACAGAAAATATAGCATAACTTATTTCCAAGACTTCCTTGTATTAAAACCAAAATGAATTGTACTCTGATAACGTACCTGAGAGCTGGCATTTATTGAGAAAACGTCGGTATTGTATCTTATATGAGTAAGAGTGGTTCCTAGAAATATATTATAGTAGATTTAAAAATAATTATGTAATAATTAATACAATAAATATAGTAGGCACAAAATATATATATTACTTCTAACAAGAGTTTTTTTTATAATGCAATAATACTACTTTATTAATAATAAAATGTTTTACGTACAATATATGTGTTACTAGTTTTATCTGAAATACAAATAAAATATTATATGCAAATGACTTTTTTTAATTAATAAAAATGTTATAAACCAAAATATTTGCTCAGTAATTTAATAATAAAACGTGCAATATATATATTATACTATTTTATTAGTAATTTTAGTTATTAATTGTTGTGAGCTATGCCAACTAAATTTCAGGTTAATAAGGAGAAAATTTTAATATGAATAAATACTTGTTAATTAAGTTTAAATAATAAATGATATGTTACCATGTATTTTTATATAGTTCAAAATGAAAATTTTAATAATGCTAAATATATTTATTTAATTTCTCTTCATCCAAATATTGTTTGTTAAAATAATTTTGGTTATATATGATTTTACGATAACATTAATAAAGAAACACAATTAACTGTCCATTCTATTATCTTAAACTGTATTTTTAAAATTTAAAATAATAAATATAAATAGTTAATAATAAAATAAATAATAATATGTTTTTATTATAATATATAAAGTAAGTTTATTTATAAAAAATATTATATTATAACGATTTTATGGGTCAGGCAGAATAATTAAAGTTTGAAACTAAATTAATAAATACTTTTAAATTGTTATTAATAATATATAAATTTAAATTATAAATAAAATTATATATGAGAGTGTTCAAATAATAAAATTATACTTTAAATAAATTAATACATAAAGAAAACCATCCACAAATAAAAATATTATTTCCTTCCTCTACACACAAAAACTGTCTAAGATAATATTCATCTACTATTAGTTTATTAATGTTTACCATTTTTCCATTAAAGTTACTTTATCTTATATTTCTTTATTTATGACGCTTCTATATCCCAAGATTATACATTGTGTTTAATTAATATAATATTCAATTTAGTTTATACCTTTAAATGTTTTAGTGAATAATATAAAATCTCCTCTCTATAATTATTAGTATAATTATCATGTTTTGCTTATAAATTTTTTTGACTCTAATAAATAAATTAGATCAACTAAAAATTTAAATCATAAAACAAATTATTTTATAAAAAAAATAATTTTTATCATTTACTAAATAAATTTTTAACTGTAATTTCATCTCTTAAAAATCAACACAAGTCAAACTTCGTTTAAATTAAAATTAAAGGCTAATTCAGGAAACTCAGTTCTTATTACCCGTTTTTTTATTTGAATAGAATTTTGCAAGTAATTATAACACCAAGAATAATACCGCGATCGCACTGACAGAGTGAGTCACTTGAATATTGCTTTCTTTAAGTTAGCGTCGTTGTGGCTTAATAGTACCCTAATAGATTAACCTTACACGAGAAGTCCGGCGCTACCTAGAGTCATGTATTTTGGCTAAATGTTTTAATATTCGGATGATGATTTACCCTATTGGCCTTAGAAATCCGTGATCCCGGAATAAAAATAAAAAATATAAAACCGAACTGTGGCTTACACGCGTGAACCCTCTATTTTCGACAACAGCCAGTTCCCCCGTTCTCCAAAATATCCTTATATAAAAAAGATTCATTATGAGTATCTACCTACAGAAAATTAAAAGTGTAAAGGAGCTAGGCTTGATACAGAAAGCCAATAAAAAAAAATTAGAAAAACAACTTAAAAAAAGGTAAATAAAACGTTTTTCATCCTCTCTGTTTAAGGACACAGTAAAATTATCTTTCTATCTTTTCATGATTATTCAATCTGTTCAGTCCCTTGTTAATAAATGGGATGCGTTACTTTTAATTTTAAAACCGTAATCTTTGGATATTCGAGATAACCGACCTAAGACCGTAGACCATTACATTTAATCATGACAAACTGGATGTTAGTTTACATAATTATTAATATATAAAAATAGAAAATACAAATACTTACTTAATAATAAATAAGTAAATATATATTATTATTATAATATGTGGGATAGCCAAATCTCTCGTACTGCATCTCGTACTCTTACTCTACTCTCTCATCTCATCTTGACTCTCTCTCATCTCGTCTACTCTCATCTACTCTCTTACTCTCGATCATCGTAAACGGGATGGACGTGAACGAAGTCTGATCTCATAGCAGTAGCTACTCTAGCATCTCTCGTGCATCTCTCTCTCCTCTCTTTTCGTATAAGAGAATAAATGAATATATGTTGAGATAGTTGGTAATATAGTAAGATATATATGAAATATATATATAGGTATATGAAGCATGATTTACTATTATATATATATAGTAAATATACTATATATATATAGATATATACATATAATATATAGTAACACATATACCTAGAAACCATAAGATTTTTGAAAAGTAGCTGAGGATAATAGCTAATCATGCATACACTTATCTGGAAAACAAGACTCTAGTGAAGGGATGTGATAATAATAGTTAATCAAATTCGTATATGTATAGAAAATCCTAGACCAATGGTAATCAAATAAACATCTAGAAAATACATGACTCTAGTAAAGGGTTGAGGATTATAGCTAATAAAACAAGCATCTAGAAAAAATAACTATTAAAAGGTTGAGGATTATTGCTATATTCAAATAACATATCAACAAAACACTATATATAAAGAGAGATTTTCGCTTGACTTGGTGTATAGGGTGGTTCTTATTTCCAGTATTATTATCCTTCCCCCACTTTGGAAAGGGCTCAGCCCGTGAATAACAGCAACCTGTAAAAAAAAAATCTATATAGAGAAGGGTATCTGTATCTAATATACAATAATTGGAATAGCGTTAGATATGAAGCTAGAACCCACCAAAAAATCTAGAAAAGAAATAAAATTTAAAGTGGAAAATATTTTGATATCAAATACTTAATTATTAATTATTTATATATGCAATTAATTAATTATATATTAATTAATTTTTTTTTATAATTTAGTAAATTATATAGCAGACCTAATTAATAATATAATATTTATATATTATAAATATTTTATTTTTTAATTTTTATATTTCACAATTTGATAAGGGACGTATTTCCTATATATATAAATAAAATCAGATAATATATATATATAATTATATATAATATATATATAATATATATATATATATATATATATATATATATATATAATATATATATATATATATATATATATATATATATATATATATATATATATATATATATATATATATATATATATATAACTCAGCCAGTATAGAAAAATGGCGTCTAAAAATGGCAATGATGAAGCTGATGAGGTTGTTTTGACATCCAAGGATGGAGATGTTACCAGGATTTGAATATCCGGGTTAAATGATTTTTTTACAGATGTTCCGAATATGCTGAAGTCAATGCTGATAACTGCGATATAAATATACAATAGAATAGGTTTCTTGTGACAATTATCGCAGAAATCCATATTTGCCACTAGGTGATATAATTTTCATTTATAACAGTAAATGAATTTTATATACCAATACTGTATTTTAAAATAATAATAATTATAATAATAATGATGATGATAATAATAATAATAATAATAATAATTATTAAAACAGCAATTAAAATAATATTTATAATAATAATAATAATAATAATAATAGCTAAAACTAATAGCAATTTGATTAATAATAATAATAATAATATTTATAAATAATAATTAATAAATAATAATAATAAAACACCTCTTACTTGATAGTACAACTAAAAAATTTGTTTTGATTATTCTCAAAACAATTATGATAAAGAAAGAAATTATTATTATTATTAATTGTTATTATTATTATTATTATTATTATTATTATTATTATTATTATATATTATTATCTATTATTATTATTATTATTATTATTATTATTATTATTATTATTATTATTATTATTATTATTATTATTATTATTATTATTATTTATTATTTTAACTATTATTAACTAATATTTAAAATTAAGTTTCACTATTTATTATTATTATTATTATTATTATAGTATTATTATTATTATTATTATTATTTATATTATTATTATTATTATTATCATTATTATTATTATTATTATTATTATTAACAGATTCGTAAAGAATCTGCAAATAGATTACGTTAATTTTGGAAGAAAGTGAAGAGCTAGCGCACGACCATATTGTGACCAACTTCAAAAACCAATAAAAGAATATAGCAAATAAAATTTGTAGTTAATCATGGAGTCGGACACTGAATCAGAATCAAAGCGGTAAGGAATAGGTAGATAATAATCTGAATGGAAGAATCGATAAATAGGAATCGGAATCAAAGAATCGGTAAGGAATGCGTAGATTGGAATTTAGAATCGGTAGATACTAATCGGAATAAAGAAATCGGTAAGGATTGGGTAGATATGAATCGGAATTGAAAATCGGTAAGTAATGGGTAGATAGGAATAGAAATTGAAGAATCTGTAGATATCAATCGAAAT
>JABUQX010062750.1:2500-30000 GCA_015478945.1 Trachelipus rathkii | reverse complement strand
AAAACTAATGTTAGCTCCATTTTTGCTTCTTTCCCAGTCCCTCCTCTGTTTTATTTCCTCGGCGAGGTTTAAATACAACTTCATTTACCTTTCTCTTTAGAAGTTACTGAACTCTTAACAATGCTATGACACCCCAATCATGTGTTCTTTGTCGTTTTGAGAGGCGTTATTCATACCCTTATCATCAGTTTTTTTTATTTTTTTAAAGATGAAAGGTGGAAACTAGGACTTTTCTTCATAAGAACTCTTTCGCTTACATGAGGGCAAAAAAAAGCACCATTTTGGTGTCCATATATATAAAGATTGGCGTCTAAACTTTTTTATGTATTATTACATATTGATATCACAAACGAACACTGCCTCATCTTCTGTACTTGCCAAGTGGCATATAACTTCTTCAATTGAGAAAGGAGATTTGGATAAGCCTCCCACACAAATTTCATCTTTATCTCTGCCCAACTGTTTCAGTGCAGATTCATGTTCCCCTATCCTGAGATCCTGGGTTATCTATGTGAGAATGGACTCCGACATATATATAGCTAACCCCTTTATTTCCTAATTTTTAATACCTTCCCCTTTATATATATTACTGTTCAAAACTCGTACGATATACTGAATTTTCCCTATCATCACCTATTTTCTTTATCCCATGTATCATAGTTCTGTCTCTTCAGGTCTATCGCATTACAGGTTTTCCATCGACTCCTGTGTACTATTTGGTAATGTACCTTGGAATAATTCTGCTTTCGGCAAAGGGAGTTGGAAGTCAATTCAAGAATGTATATGATCTAGAATGATGCGATTTCTTTGATATGGAGCCAACACTCCATTTTTTTATCCCATGCTAACATAAATAAATTTATAAACCTTTGGTTTAACTCTGTTTGTCCTTGTGCTATTCTTCACATACATGATGAATTCCGGAATCACCTTCGTTCTCAAATTCAGAATCACATACTACTTTTTTTTTTTTTTTTTTTTTTTTTTTTCAAAAAACACCCCCCTCCTCACGGGTTTTTCCCTACTGAATCAATAGGGGTGTGATGTTGCTCATTTTTAAACAGTTATTCCGTTTAGCAGAGACGAAGTCAAGCCCAAGGAAAGAATAGCTCACATTCTCCCATGCACCCGACCAGTTGTAAAATGTAGTAACCTTACATTTCTGGTTCATCTTCTTTTACTAAATAAATCAACTCTAACTTAGTTATTTTTTTTCTCTTCATTACTTTACATTTTTCTCGATGACATTAAAGCTATTTTCAAATCTGCTAAAGCTGAATTCTTAGGTTAAACCTTTGCTTTTAATTCTTCTTTAGAAGATTTTGGAGCTATTACTCCTCCTCCTCCTCCTCCTGTTATTTCTGCTCTTTCTCAACTTGACACTAAATGCATACGATCATAACAGTATCCCTTCTGTGGTAATCAAAGCTTCAAAACTTATACCTCCTTGTTTACACCCTGCCTTGGTAAAGTATTTCATTTACAATTTCTTGTTGAAGCTGAAGGCTCAAGCGTCTTCGGAATTTAAGCGAAATTTATGCTGCGGTTCAAAACATAACGAAAACATTAGCTAGTCTGCTACAAAACTTTGATTTCTAACCATAGATCTTTCAATATCTGTAATTCTCTTTCTTTTTATAACATTCTCAAGCATTTCTTTTCCGCTCGTCCTAAGGCAAACTGCAGTATAGACCTTATCATTCTTCATTTAATATTATCAATAGTGATGGGACTCTGTTTTCTCATCTATCTTCAGCTATTTTTCTACTTTTCATCAATGTCACTTTTCAGTATCTACTTTTCATTAATGTCACTTCCAGTATCTACTTTTCAGTATCTACTTTTCATTAATGTCACTTCTCAGTATCTACTTTTCATTAATGTCACTTCCAGTATCTACTTTTCATTAATGTCACTTTTCAGTATCTACTTTTCATTAATGTCACTTTCAGTATCTAATTTTCATCATTGTCACTTATCAATATCTACTTTTATTAATGTCACTTTCAGCATCTACTTTTCATTATCTGTCACTTCATCAACCATGCCGAGACTTCACACTTCATTTCTCCTTTCATTTTGAAATACATCCCAGCCCAACTGGGAGTAACTGATACTAGGAGATGGTCTTGGAGTTACTAACCTCTTATCTTATCTTTCTGGTATTTCTAATCGGGGGCAAAGAAAATATGTTTGCTATCAACACCTCGAAACTCAGTACCATAATTTATCGATCTACTCGAAATAAAACTCCGCACAACTATACAATCTCCCAAACCAAACAACTTAAACCATTCTCTGTTCTTCATATTCTCTCTCTCTCTCTCTCTCTCTCTCTCTCTCTCTCTCTCTCCTCTCTCTCTCTCTCTCACACACACACACACACACACACACACACACACACACACACACACACACTATGCAAGCTAAGGCCCAGAACAGATTAGGGTAGGTAAACGTTACCACTCCTCAAGACCGTTGACAAGCCAATTTTAAAAGTTTTGAAGCCTAAAATGGCGGAAAACTGCAGTATTGGCTATCTGAATAAATTTACTATTATTAATTAATTAAGTCCAGTTTATTATGATCTTTTGAAATACTTCTCGTAATTAAAGTAATGTTTTTTTTGTTTATATTTTTTTTTTTTTTTTAAAAGTCTAAGGGACAGAAATAAGATCCATAAATAATTAATTAATAATTATGACTCCCAAATAAAAGCACTGAAAAATCTCTTTTTTATATATATATATATTATATCATATATATATAATAATTAATATATTAATATATATAATATATTATATATAATATATATATATATAATAATATATATATATATTATATATATATAATATATAATATATTATTTAATATATATATAATATATATATATATATAATATATATATATATATATATACAGTATATACAATACATGCCCTACTATATTATACAGTATATTATAGATATTAATATATCATAAAGTTTCCTATATTTTGGATGTTATATTAATAAAAAATATATATATCGAAATATATATATATATATATATTATAAATTATAATTATATATTATTATATACATATATTATTATATATATATATATATAAATATTATATAATATATCTAAATAATTTATATATTAATGGATATATATATATTATATATATATATTATATATATAATAATATATATATTATAATGAGTATAGTTTTATTTTGACAATTTTTATTGTTATAAACCTTCAATAAGTCTTAGATTATCTTAAAAATTAAACAATTACTCTTCTCAATTAAACCTGAATTAAAAAAGACATTCCTTATCTATTATACGTGACTAAGTTTATTAATAAGAAGTAATTTAAACTGTTCTTTATTCTATTGATGAATTATATTAATATATATAATATATATAATATTATATATATATAGTATATATATTAAATATTAATATTATAATATATATAATATAATTATATATTTAATATATTATATAATTATATATAATTAATATATAATATATTATATATATATATAATATTATATATATATTATTAATATTATATAATATCTATATTTAATAATATATATGATATATATTAATATAATATATATTAATAATATTATATAAATATAAATATTAATTATATATATATATATATATATACTATATATTATATTTACGAGGTTTACACATCACCTGTGTAACCCTGGATCCTTAGTGGTAGGTTGTACCTGGCAAGCATTGACACCTCAGAAGAATTTATAGCGGAGGCTATTATTGCATTGAAGTATTTTCTGGGCAATAAGATAATTTTTGGAATCAGTCCAGTGGTTACCCAGCAATATATATATATCATATTATAATATTATATATTAATATATTATATATATATATATATATATATATATTTAATATATATATATATTATATATATAAATATATATATATAATATATATTATATATTAATATATATAATATAATATATATTAATATTAATATATTAATATATATTAATATTCTTATATATTTATTATTAATATATTATATAATATATATATATATATATATTTATTTTATTAAATAATATATTTAAATATATATATTTTTAATATATATATATATATATATTATATAAATATTAATATAATATATATATATATTATATATTGACTTGAAACAGGTTTAAATTTACTAAAGAATCTTTCTTAAGGATTAAATAAAGCGTATACGGCAACTAGGAATTTTTCAAACATTGTTTTATATTTAATTGATCTTAAGCAGGATGTTTCGGATATAAAGGTCTATTACCAAACAAATCAGTGTTATTATAAAACATAAACACCATTCAAAAAGTAAAATATTAAAAAAACTAATTGTAAAATTAAAAAGCCATTGCACTCCATATCAATAAATCTGCTTTAAAAAAATTTAAAATAACAAAAGCTGAGAATGAATACTGGCTGGTTGATTTTTATTACATATTCAAAACAAGAACGAAAATCATAAAACGATACATAAAATATCGATAAAATATTGACATGGAAATATATAAAATATAATTAACTAAATTATAATAAATAATAATAATATATAATTAATAATAATAATAATTAACTAATAATAATAATAACGATATATATAATAAAATATAATTAATAATTAAATAATAGAAATAATAATATATAATAATAATTATAAACACTAATATTATGAGTTTGATAAGCTGCATCCAAATCAATGATCAATGCAATAAATATTGTCTAATATTGAACTATTATATTATTGTTAAGGAGATATAATATATAATAATCTATTTCAAAGATTTTTCCTGAAGAGGACTCCAAGATTCTCCCGTCCGTTTCTGATCGATATAATGGTTTGAGTATCGAAAAAGTTATTTTGAGGAGATTGGAGTTTGTCCAATGTATGACATTATGGCATGCTTCTCTTATGACGAATATTCTCTCCTTAGGGATTGGATAAGTGGGTTCGACCTATGCGAAAATAGAAAGACCTTGATGCTAGATTATACCTAATTCGTTAATTGTAGTATAAAGTTTCACCTACGTGGCAGGTGCGTTGTCAGTCTGCAACACATAAATATTTTTTATAATTACAATCACAGATTTAAAGCTAGTTGAAGCAGGAGGCATCTCCTTGGAGTCTGAAAGTACGAGCCTATTACATGTGCATTAACACAAACAAGAATCTGAAGTGGCTTTTTGTGAAAAGTGATTTAGGTTATCGTTAAAAAATTACTATCTTTTAGATAACCTGACGCAAGGGTCATGGATTAGTTTTGTGGGAAAGATCTTGTGATGAAAGTCCGTTCTTCATCAGAAGGACATATTAAAGCGCGCATTCTCTATAACAAATAATTGATAGTTCAATAAAGCTATTTATTGACATGACATTGTTGGTGGCAGCTTTCAAAACCATTTAGATTGAGTGAGTTTTAATTTATATTATATTATAATTATATTATTATGTATTATATGTTTATTATTATTATTATTATTATTATTATTTATATTGGTTATTTATTATTATTATTATTAATATTTATTCATGAATAAATTGCTAAAAAAAAGTCCTCGTTCTACTCATATCATTAATTTTTTCCTTCACTGGTATAATAGTGTCCTGTCATTTGTATTGTTAAATAAAAAAAACAAACCAACCAGTATTCATTCTCAGCTTTGTTTTAATGTTTTAGCAGATTTAATCGATATGTTCATATTATTGTCAAAATTTTGTTTAATTTTTTTCACGAATGTTTTATATATTTTATTTTTGATGGTATGATTTTTAATTACACTGATTGTATGAGTAGAGCCTTTATACCGTCAACAGTGTCTAAATTAAATAAGTAAATAAAAAATGTGGGAAATAATTCTAGTTGCTTTATACGCTTTTATCCTATATGAGATACTATAAATATATATATATATTATAATATTAGATATTATATATTATAAATATATTAATAATATATAATATAATATATATATATATTATATATTTATTATAATTATAATATATATATAGTATTGTAAATATATATATATATAGTAATATATTATATTGATCCGAATATTATAAATTTAAACATAAATTACTTATATAACGTGAAGATTCTGTAGGTTTTTCACATATAATTATTTGAGAAAACTCTGCAACTTTCGCAATATTTTAGTATTTGAAGTTCTGAAACTTTAGAAGAAGTTTCAGAAACACTATCTTTTATCGAAGCTTGTCCTTTGGTGTGAGAGAGAAAGATGTCTTAATAGTCAATACCTTATATATATAATATAGTTATATATATATATAATATATATATATAGTATATATTAATATTATATATATTATAATATATAATAAATATATATATTAATAAATATATATATATTATTAATATATTAATAATTATATGGAACTTTTGCACCAAAAAAATGTTGTTAATATCCATTGTTCGTGTGGTGAAATAGGAATCCGGAAATTAGTAAATTTATAAGGAGTAAAAATAAAAAGGTAATGGATTAAGAATCCTAACAAGGTAAGTCTTCTGATATGGAAACAAATCGGAAAATGAATTCAGTGTTGAGCATAAAGAGCTATATATTATTATAGTTGTAATTAGAATTGGCACCAATTAAAAATAATCAGAACCTTAGTCTGATTATTATTATTCCGATTTTCGAAAACTCTGGTTAAATACTTAAACCATTCGTTAGATAATATTTTTGTCAATAATTCAGAAATGATTCAAAAATATTATCACATTTGTATTATATAATAATCTTAACTGATTGATTAAGTGACAACCAATTAATTTGAGCTTGCTTTAATAATACTTTACGTTTAAAACTAAATTTATTTCATTTTATATAGTCATTTTATTTATTTTCAACACTTTATTTTAATTAGGTTTATATAACATATTATTTATTTATTTCAAGTATAATACTATTATAACATTAAAATCACAGTATCTAGAGTTTCAGAAAGCTTATATTTTTATATTGTTCATATAAATTCATCTCCATAGTAGATGTTGTTGATATGATTGAGAATATCATTTAGAATTTTTACATATATGATAATCTAATTCCATCAGGTTTTTACTCCCGTATATGAATTCATATCAATTATTATTCTCAGTCCAAAATGTGAATTAAAGCGCAACTAACTGTTATTATGGATTCAAGAATATTCAGAGAACTTTTATGAATTTATATATACTATGCAGAAAACCTTTATATATTGAAACTAGTGCGGAATTCGTTACAGAAACTTAATTAATTACGATTATAGAATGCATTCAGAGCTTAATTATTAATGATGTCATAAAATTTCATTCAGGCTTTATACCTATGATTCAGAATTTCCTCTTAAAAACTATTTTATAATGACTTCAGATTATTCATTTTCTTAGATGCTCTTGTATTATATTGATTCCAAAAATTCATTCAGGGCTTTTATTCCATATCCGCAATGTAAACAGAATTTTATAAAAAAACTAAAATTATTTTTGATTCAGATTTCTTTCATTCAGAAGCTTTATTATATAATTAAGAATTCATTCAGAAACTTTATGATATGATTTAGAATTTATTCAGAAATTTTACTTATGCTTCAGAATTCATTCAGAAAATTTATTTAAATTTTTAAAAGATGACCAATTTCTTAAACATCAAGCAAGGATGTCCTTAAAACTTTATTAATATGATTATATATCGTCGGTTCAATGCGTTCCCCTTAAAAATTTTCAAAAAAGTTTTACCTGTTATGATCAGAATCTTTTCATAAACTTTCATTAAAATTATTCAAAATAAAATTCTATTCAGAAGGTCTTTTGATTTATATGATTCATCTAGAACTTATTAGAAATAAATATTTTTAAGAAATCATCTCAATTCAGTTCAATCTTAATAATATCAATCAAATCTATTCAGAAAACACCTTATTATATATCGATTCAAAATAATATCCTACTCAGAAACTTATATTATTATGACTCATAAATTCATTTAGCAAAACTATTAATATGATTCGTAAATTTATTCATTCTTATTTATTCACAAACGTTATTATATGATTCAGAATTCATTCATAAACTTTATTATATGATTGGGAATTTACTCAGAAACGTTATTATATGATTCAGAATTAATTCATAAACTTTATTATATGATTGGGAATTTACTCAGAAACTTTTATCATATCATTCAGAATTCATTCATAAACTTTATTATATGTTTCAGCATTTACTGTTCCATCTATATAGAATAAAACTAGATGAAATAAAATTAAATTTACGTTTCAAAAATTTTATTCAATAAGTTTTTAACACCCCCCCCTCCTCCACCCTTGAATTTTCCCATTATACGCCTATGTCGTTTGCCCACATTTACACATTCTTACATTCTCGCACGATATCTCTATAGTGTCTGGTGGATTCTTCGATGCTGACCTTGATTCATAAGTAAAGAGTTTGAATATTGGTGTGAAAACAAAAAGTAGGAAATATTTGCATGTAGCACCTTGACCTACATACATCCTGTAGCTCGTTAAAATGTTAAATAATGATCTGTAAATTGATTTTGTTAAAATTTGAATTTATTGATAAGGTTATAGGTATATTATATAAAATTATATTATATATATATTATTATAATATAATTATAATAATTATATTTACAAAATGTTTACATTTTTTTAAATAATATCTATTTGTTTTTAAAATATACCTTACTGAGTTAATAATTATTATATATATTATAATATATATATATAGTCGTTAGCCAGAAAAAATTCAAAGGAATTTTGAGATTTACATATATATATATATATATATATATAATATATATATATATATATATAATATAAATAGTTTTATTTAAAAGATAATATATATTATATTTGTTAATATTTGCATCATATAATAAGAGTATATTACAAAAAAAAATTATATATTATATATACGTCGCCTCTCTATCTCTTATATCCTCATTGGAGAGTGCAAACAAAAAAAAAGTGAAATTAAAAGATATATATTTATATTAGATGCTTCTATGTTATTTATATATTATATAATAATATATATTAATAAAATAAAGTATATATAATAATAGATATATATATTATTAACTTAGTATTATACCATTATTTATACAATATCTAATATATATATTTACTATATAAATGATATTATATATTATTAAATATATATATTGACTGACTATTATCTCGCCATTCCAAAATGTTCTTCTTTGTGACCCATATTTTAAATTTCTAAAATTGAGCTCATGGAGTTGAATATGTTTCTACCCAGTGTGGCCTCAAGAATTCATATTTTGAGAGGCCGTTAGGTAGATTAGTCTACTCTACATAAACACAAATAATAAGTATAAATTCATTTATATATATATCTAATATTTGATACTATATATATTATATATATATATATATATATATATATATATATATATATATATATATATATATACTAAGTATTATTATAGAATTATATATATATATATTATTCCTTGCGCTCTTATACAGAGCAATAATATTGATTTAATTTCTTTATCCTTTTATTTATGTATAGTTAAGATGAAGACATTAAAATCAGTTCTATTACACTTTCCTTCCCTGTGGAATTTAGAAGGTATGTTTTGAGCCTTTTCAGAGTACAGCATCTATCTCACTCACGTTGTGAGTGAGGTAGATGCTAAAATGATTAACAATTTAATGTGACCTTATAGATAGAATTTATTTACAAAATTCGTAAAATTTTTTAATAGTGATTTACAGAATAGAAAATTAGATTGAAAATCACTCTCTCATCTTATTGTCGCATACTCATCGTTCTCTCTTCATCTTCTCTCTCCTCTCTTCATCTCTTCTCTCTTCTTCTCTCATCTCTCTCTCTCCTCTTCTCTCATCTCTCTCTCTCTCTCTAATTAGTTTGAAAAATCATAAAAAAAAGGAATTGTATTTGCCTTATTTCTTTGCACTGTACATCGATTCTGACACGCGGCATTCTCATCTCTTCAGTAGGATAAAACATAAGTTTTGTTGCAACTTCCAAAACGCCTTAAAAATATCATCGGTGATTGTGCGAAAATCTTTCAAAAGAAACGTTACGTTTTCAATATGATTAAGAGCTGCTGCTGTCACTAATGATTTAGACTGCAATGCAGTACGTAATGGAATGAGTAAAAGGAGAATAAATTTGAAATCATAATTAAATTTATGACCTATTTGCTTACGTGATTACAAATTTCAAGAAGGTTTATTATTTTGTTCCATTCCAAATTCCACTAAACTATAAAAGCTTCAGCAATTGATTTAGAATCTACAGTAACTCGTCACAATCCATCGTAACTTTCGTAACTTTCGTAACTTTCGTAACATCGTAACGTACCTTGTTCAGCACATTCATGTTAATATTGTGCATTTCGTCTATGGGAAAATCTTTCCTATTTTTCCTATTAAAATAGTTGTTTGTCTTGGTGAAATAAAATAAATGCACAGTTGTTTTCAGTTTACCAATAAAGTTTCTAATACGTTGTACTCCACATGAATGACAACATCAATGAACATAAAATGCCTCTAAATATTTTGAATAGTTTGAATACCCCTAAAACTCTTTTTTAATCTTGCTGCACAATCATATGTCACTATTTATTTCTATATCACTATTTATATTTTAAATCATAAATTGTCACTAATTTTAATTTCAGCCTTCGCTAATATGCCCCCACTGTGAGGATTCTCCTTCTGTGCTTCAATAGCCGCTAAACCTTTCTGAAGAAAATTCAAATTGCAACAAACTCACGAAATAGTTTTCTCTTCTATTGTCTTATATTAATATAATATTATTATTGATACTTTCTATTTGCGTTGATTATTATTTTTATTATTCTTATAATTTAAATTAAGAAACTTAAGCCATCAAACAATTTTGTTTAAATAATTTAAGGGGAGGGGAGGTTAGACCCCCTCAACGGCCCCCGCATTACTACGGCCTTGTAGCACCTTAATATAATATATTTATATATATATATTAGTAGCTAATGATCAATAGTAATAAAATTTAATATTTATTTTAGTATTTATAATTATTTTATACTTAAGTATACTTACCATAGGTAAATTTTTTATAATTTATTCATTTTTATGAGTATTATATATATATATTTATTAATATATTATATACATTATATATATTAATATATATTATATATATATATATATACTATTATATTAATGTATCTTATTATTATATATATAATTTATTATTAATATTATATATATTTATTTAATATAATTAAATGAATATATATTATATTATTTAATATATTATATATACTTGCTTAATTAAACTGATATATTATTAATAGTATATATATAATTCTATATTATATAATATTACTTACAGCTCAAATTTTGGCAATAGTTAGATCACATAGGGATATTGAAATTCGGATATTGACGAGCTTGTACTTTCAAGGGGGTGTAGTATGTTCTCTTTCAAGTACAAATGTTTTTAGTTTTACTATAGTTACCTGAATATAATTTAAAGCTTCATACACCTATATTGTATTCCAGAGTTTATATCTGTTTTGCATCTTGAAAATATAATTAATTATTAAAACAAACCAGGAATCTTTCTCGGAGTATATATAGCGTAGATCGCCAATCGATTGATTACAGTTATTAGAACTTAATCTACGAAATATCTGTACTCAATTTGGGGGAATCATTCGTAGATCTTAATGGATGGCATATATGTGCCGTAAACATTGCTGCAATTGATGTTTGGGACAGGGTCTAGAAATCAGATCCGTCAAACTGTCATAGTACCATCCACCAATGAGTGGAGTACCATCCACCGTGAGTGGTGGTGACAACTGTAAAAAAAAAAATTGAAGGAAGTTAAAAAGTTCCCAATTGGTAAAAATTAATAACTGACTTACAGGGATAACAATGTTAGTAAAAGGCTGTACTATAAGTCCATCTCTTGAAACACTACTCTTAAGATACGAGTATAAGGCTTACAGAGGTACTGGTTTTGGTATAAAAGGGAAGGACCAAAGCCTTTTGAAGAGAAAGAAATAAATGTTTACTAGAAGGAAAAAAGTTGGTTATTAGAGATAATCCCAAAGGCCTGATGACACCAAACTTACATGTCATGAAAACAATCGTAATAGAGCTATATATATAGTTGATCCATATCACGAAATATTGCTTTTAATGTCGAGGTTGATGAGGTAGCACCTTAGATGTTTGAACGTTTTATATGTTTGAACCGTTTTATGCTGTTTTGTTATGAAGCCGTTTTAATTATTCTTGGTTTGACGGTTTATATTTGTTGTGATTTTGAACTCTTGATCTTCATACTGTAAACATTAAGAAATTCATTTTAAAAAGTTTATGAACTCCGTCTCTTATTGCCCGGTCTTAAGTGAAGTTTTACCCTTAATATCGAATAATTTTTTAATGTTTCTTTTAACCTGTTATTTTAACATTTGTTTTGAAATCAATTTATTTACATTTACTGCCTTTTATAGAACTACGTTAATAAATCTTTTTCTGATATTTGAACCGGATTCATTACGTGTTATTGCACCAACCGTTTGTGTATGTACTTGAATGTCGTCTGTCCTTGTAATTCGTGTCTTTAACCGTGTTATTCACCCCTATAGTTTACCATCATTGCTTGTACATAGATACTGATACGTAGTGCTCTCTGCTCGAACAAAAAACGATCCGAACCTAGTGTACATAATAGATGTTTTTGGGTGAAGTTCCAACTAAGGTCAGTATAAGAATTCCAAGAAACTATTTACTACAATATAACATTATGACAAATTACATTTGAGAGTTCCTTGTATGCTGAGTTATTTTTACATTTATGCTATAGTATTTTGTAAAACAAATAGATTTAGGTAAATTATAATAATGTCAATATTTTTGGAATAGAATTATATTCATAATAATAAGTGGTTTAGATATATGTATTATGTATGGCCGGATTTTATATGTAGGTTATTACGTATTGGACTAAAATGTAGGACAAATGATGTCGGGTAACTCATAATTTACTTTTATATGATAATAGAAATTAGTTTGTCAAAATCATTATTTTCGTGCTATGAGGATCAAATTTTGGATAATATGATAATAGAAAACTGATTTAAAAGAGAGCTAGCTGTCTTACTCATTTATAAATCTGTTGACTATTTGCCTACTTGATAACGATCGATTTGTTCTGTCGTACGTATATTATGTGTCTCATGTGCGATTGCACTTATGTGGATTTAGTAATTATTCCCAAATGTGTTCATTATATCTATTACAGTTATCTCTAATAAAATAACGAAAAATATAGATGAGTAACATACATTTAAATAAGGGTTACAGCAATTAGATGTAATATATTCAATTCAATTTCTCTGTTACGAGACGATATTGTGGTATTTTATTATATATGCATAGGAATAATAGGAATTTTTTATGACATATGATTTAATAATTTTTCATTGTGTTTGCGTATGAGATTGTGAAGATAGTGTATAATTTAATGCTGTTATATGCTAAATAGATTAAAGTAGTTAGTTTATGCTTGCTAAATAGAATTATCCATTAATAGAGTATGAGCGATTAGTGTATGGTTTATAATATATCGTAATACTGTAAATGGGTTCCTTTTGTGCTGTGATTAAGATGAATTTTAAATACTATATAAGATAGAGTGATGATTGGCGTAATTAAGTGTTATGTCTGTCTAATTGTAATAAATATACTTTATAACACACCCTGGTGATAGTCTCGTTAAATTAAAAGATAACATTAGGAGGTAGATAATGCGTGTATTTATTGCGGTGGTTAACAGGCCAAATAGAGCGCGGTGAAAAATACTAAAGCGTTAATTTATGCGCAAAAGAGAGTAGAATACATCAAGAATGTCGGTCTGCTTAAATAAATACTTTATGAAATAAAAATATGCTCTATTTATATGCGCTCGTGTAGATGTTATGCCAATACTAACAAATATTTAAATATAAAGTTATTATTTTAATTTGTTATTATTATAGAAAAATATAATTTCTAAATATTTCAAAACATTTATATGTTATTTGTGGAAAAAATTTTGTTTATTTTTGTCAATATGCAGATATGTTGTAAAAATAGTTATATTTTATAAAAAATTTTTTAAAAATAATAATAAAATAATTAATGAATAATATAATAATATATAATAATAATAATAAGGAACCTCGATGTTTATCAGCCGTATATCCCCAATTTTGGATATACAAAGGTATAGAATTCTGGCGAGAATCCTTTACCTCCCTTATCATTTAATCGTTACGACTCAGTCTAGTATATGTCAAGTATCGAGGTATATTGACGCCTGCAGATATAAAAATGATTAATTGACGCGGGAAAACTCTGTTCAGTATATGTACTAAATTTTTAAATCACTTTGTATTTATTGCTTCGCATGTTTAATTTAGTAGAATATGGTCAGGAGGATTTTTATAGTTTAAGTGAGGAGGAGAATTAGTCTGATGTATTAGGGATGCGGTGTTATTGTGAAATATGGAGAAAAGGAAGAGGTTATATCATATTGTGATTGGGTAAAATTGAATTAGAGGTGAGCAGAAATTCTGAGTGTGGATTATGTTGAGGGAAAAAAATTATTGGAATGTTGGAATTGTGTAAATGTGTATCTAATGCTGTATAGTGTAGTTAAGGCATATGTATCTTTTTTGAAGATTTTAATATACCAAGAGGAATTATTTACGTAGCAAGGGGATTTACATAGGAAACTCGATAACAAATGACATGAAAATGACAAGAAGCGATATACACATACGATATTATTTCTATACTCTTAAATATAAATTATTAGTTGAAAATATATTACAGAAATAAAAGTCGTGATCCAAGCGCAGCGGTTTTTGAGCTTGGCTAGTATATGAGAGGTTGAGGGCCGATAGGTGAAGTATATAGTAGATGAGATAGTTATGATGGGAAGATAAAGTATAGTATGAACTAAGGTGAGGTAGTGATAGACTAAAGTATATAGTTTCATTGTAATAAATTATTAATGTATGTAATAATATATTATAAATAGTTGAATTCATAGTAGTGGGGTATATAGGAATATTAGTGAATAATTGGTATTATTTTATATTTATGTGACATTATGTGAACCCCTGTTAGATAATATTGAGCCGAGAGAGGAGGAAGAGAGAAAGAAGCAAAGTATGAATATATATGAATAATATATATATTAAAATGATAATATTTATTAATAATAATGAACTGATGAAGAAAATTTCATCTATCTTTGGTGTAAATGCCAGAGAATTAATGGGTAACATGCACCTTGTTAAGATTATTCTGATAAGTAGTCTGTTAAATCTGTGGTTAATAGGCTTATAGAAGAGTATAATATGCTTATATCATATGAAATATATACTTTTGATTTTCTTGAGAAAAGTGTTAAATTGCTATAGTCAGTGAATAAAAGATATTTAGGTATAAGAGGAAGTATATAGTAAAATAAATGTATCATTGGAAGTGGCTTGAATAATTAAAGCAGTAGAATATGATATATATTTGGGATTATATAAGTGAAGTAGGTATATAGTAATGATATTAAATGGTAGAATGACATTGAGTATTAGAGTATTATTAATATGTTGTTACCGTGAATACAATGAATAATAAGAATTATATAAATAGTTTAATTAGTAAATACTTATAGGATTTATCAAATAAAAAAATATTGAAATTTATAAACCAAATAATTAAGTTATATTAAAAACATGTAGATAAAGTAGTGTGAATATATAAATTTATAAAACATTTCATGAAAAATAGTAAGGTCACTTATATATATTATAGTATTATATATCATCATCATCATCATTCCAGTATCCTTATCACATTATCGTGTGTCCGAGAGCTTGGTTGGAGTGAGGGTGGCGTCAACAGTACGAACCGAAAGTGGAAAATAATATTCGAAAAAAGTGATATTATTTGAACTGGGCGAAGTTCGAAAAGAAGTCCCCATGTTACCTTGCGCCCTATTAATTCCCTTTATAGAGTTCTGAGATGGTATACTTGTCGCGAGGTAGATATTGCCAGGATATGGAGTGCAGGAAGGAAAAATCCACTCTAGTGATATTTTTAGCGAACAGAGCATAGCATATAAACCGACTCACGAGTTGTAGAGATGTATCTCTAAGAAGTGGTGGGGTTCGATTCCCTGGACAGGTTGCGCAAACTCAGTGAACCACCTACAACTCTCAGAAACGAAGATCTTAACACTCGATTCACCTCGCTATTAGTTGAAGACCGAGTGATCTTTTCTCGGCGCTCTAGAGAATGATAATCGTCGACAGACTTTGCTCCTTCGAGACAGCGCTAATGTTACATAGAATATACGAATACGCACTTTTTCTATGTGCGTGTATCTTCAGGCCGGAGTGATGGTGTGGTGATAGTGTGCGCGAGCAAACGACTGATAATTCTACGAGAGCCAGTTATATGTGTGATAAAGTCGCCTGACGATAAGCCAACCGTAAATCTTTGCGTATTGCCAGATGTATTTCAACAATAATGAGACGCAGTACCAGTCGTCAATGTATCGTCTCATAGTACAGAAGGTAAAGAGTGAGTAATACTATATATTAGTGTGAAATGGTGGTGTTTTGAGAGAGGTAGGATTATATATATAGGTGTAGTTAGTAAAATATATAAGGAGAAAATAAAGGTAATAGGACTTTAATGTGAATATTGATTATGTGTTGAGTATGAGATAGATGAATATACTGTGAGAGAGATATATATTAGTGAAGGTTAGAGTATGATTATAGGATAAAGGCAAATAGAGTAATATGACGGTTGGATACTTTATATAGAAGTGGTATTAGCTGTAATATATTGAAGGTATAGAGCTATATATAAGTATAGTAATTTATAGGTGTTAAGTAATTAAATATATATATTATATAGTTATTATATATATAATAGTGGTACAATATTTAATATATTTATGTAATATATATTACTCGAGATATTTATGAAGATAATTGTTGTGATTTATGTGTGTAACAGATGAAGATTAATAATCATAATAGTGCTGTCACAGTACAAAATAGTGCGTGGCAGATTGAAGATTAGGAGTAAGAAGGCATGAGGATTAAGGAGTTGGAGAAAGAATGTGGGTCATGGCCCAGCGGATATCAAAACGAAGATGTGTGAATAAAATTTATGAGGTCTTTTAGTAAATAGGTTGATATAAGGAAGATTGTGGTATTATAGTGAGAAGTATATTTATGGACTATGAAATATAGTAAAGGTATGGTGGTAAGATTATTAGTATAGTAGGATATGAAGATATGCCAATAGATAGGGAGGTAGGAAATTATTAAGTTGGTAGAGGAGAGTATGAGTATATAGTTAGTAGAGAGAATGATTAATACCATAATGTAGGAAGGAAAATTAATATATAGTGGATCAAGTTGTAAAATATAATAATAGTGAGATACAATAAATAAGGGAAGTTCTCACGTATACTTAGTATACTGTATATGAATGGTGTGAGTAATGGAATAATAGTATTTGAGCATAAGGAAGATGAATAGTAAGGTGATGAGTAGAATGGATAGTCATATAGGTTTTAAGCTAATATATGATAATTTGAAGTTGGTGAGTGAGTTCTAGTGTGTGATATTTTTGTAAGTTGCTAATAATTTAATAATTTCATATATGAGTTTTTTTTGTAGTTATGAAATGGTAAATAATTATATGAGCGAGCTATCATTTAATGTTTTACTTCTAGTCCTCTGCTCATAAGGGGGAGGCGTGAGTAGTGAGTATGAATTGTCGCTTGCTAAAGTAAGTAGTGTTATTGTGAAAATATTATAGATAATTAAAATGATAGTTTTTTTTAAAAGCTTATGCTAAATTTAAGTGTGTGGACATTATTATTAATAATTTCAATAATATAGATACAATGACTATAATATGTATTATGTAGTATCACTTCTAAAGTGTTGAGAGTTGAGGAAGTATGTACGAAAGATACGATTTTAGAGAGAAGTAAAGTAGGATTTTATAAACGAGTGAGGACTGGTATTAGATAAAGAGAACCTAAGAGAGTAATATTATTTAAAATATTTATATTATATATATAATAATTAATAATTATATATACTAATATTAATATATATATATTAATTAATATATTAGATATATATATTATTATTTATTTAGTAGAACAGGAGAATAGAGCGATGTATCGGCTCAAATTGACTGTGCGATAGTGACTATTAAAGAGAGTGTGTCGTGTCGAGATAGACATATATAGTGAGTATGAGGAAATAGTGTCAAGTGATACCTCAGATGTTTTTTAAGATTATAAGTAGAATAGCATATATTTATTAGATTAGAGGGATATATAGGTAGGTGAAAATTAGTGTATAAGTAGTTGTTATGGAAGTAATGGTATATATATCATATATATTATATTAATATTAAGATATTATGTAGTAGAGTATATAGGTATAATTATTTAAGTAGGTAAAAAAATGTAAATTATCAATGTATACTATTTTATAAATTTAATTATAGGTATATATATAATGTAATAACTACATGATATAAAATATTAGTGTAATTATTTAACAAATGAGTATAGATATGTGTAGTATGTTTGAAATTGATCAATATGAAGAGGGGAGAGATGATATAAGAGTTTATGGGATTAAACCGATGTGTGTAGAGATGATATGAGCTATATATTTAAGTAGGTGTATTATATTGTATAAAATATGTCCGGCCTATGTATACTATATTTCCAATTTGTTATAATGTATGAGGTATGTATAAAATGTAAAGTAGTGTAATATTAGAGTTGAGTAGAAGGGTATAGAATAAGGAGAGTATAGGTAGGATTGAATAAATGATTAAAAATATATATATATATATTAATATTAATAGATATTAAAGGTAAATGATTATAAATAAATAAAATAACTTGAATAAACACAAAAGCACAAATATCGACTCACCGATAAAGAATACGCGTAGATATAGTAGAATTATAATAAATAGTATTATTATTATAGATAGTGAGTATGAATATATATATAGTAAAATATATGTATATGTGAACTAAATAAATAAATAAGTAAGAATTAAAAATTAAATTAAATATGAGTTTAAAATTTCTAATTCGTAGATTCATTACAACACATGGTGAATATATAATGAAATGAGTAAGGTATATAATGTGGGAGAGAGTTATAGAGGTAATATTTCATGGATGTTAGGGGGTTATATAATATATTATAAATATATTAATATATAATATATAATTAATATATAATATATATATATTATAATATATATATAATTATATATATATACTATATAATTTAGGTAAGTATATTGAAGATAAGTAAGTAAATATAATACTTAATGATATTATGTGGATGGAGTATTGTATATGTAGTTATATAAGGGGAGGAGGGTAATATAAGTAATTAGGCAGGAATGAAATAATTAGACATTAGAAATGTAAAGGATTATGGGGAGCTTATATGATTGAGTCTGATATGAGATATAAATAATATTGGAAAGGTGAGTGATATTGTCAACCAAAATGTTAAGTATTTTAAAAGCTCAGAATTTTTCCAAAATATCGAAACTATTAATGTTTCAAGAAATCCAAACTATCTCAGAAACTATTTCAACTACTGTATTCAAAAAATCCAAACTATATAGTGTAGGTAGAATAATATTGTAAATTGTCCCAGGTTTAAGGAAAAAAGTTTGTGTAAGTAAATATGATAGATATAATATGAGTATGTGAGGATAATAAGTCACGGTTTTATGTTTATAGGGTTTATATAGCAGTAAATAATATAGGTATAATTAAGAAGTTGATATCAGTATTGGACGGACTCCATAAATTTTTACGTCGTTTGAAGTGTTGAGCAGAGCTTGCTCGATAGAAGCTTGTAACACTATGAGCACTAATCATTAAGAAATACGAAATGCGATCTTTTTTTAACAAATAGTTCAGTTTGAAGGTTAAGATAGAAATTACGTCGCTGATAAAGAAGATGGATTTTGTCAAATAGATTTATAGATCTCGCTAAATGAAGGAAAATATTAGATAATTTAAGATATGATAAAGAAGATGGTATCGAAAAAGAGTGTAAAACAAAAAGATATAGATAATCATCGTAGCGAAGGTAAAGAGTTTATGAGTATTCGTCAGTGTAATTTCATAAAGGTACAAGTATAATTAAAAAGAAGTGTGGAGACTATCAGACGTGGGATCTAGAATGTAATAAAGGGAAAGAATATGTTCGTGAGGAGGGAGGGTATAGGGGGAAGGAAATAATGATTATGTAGGTGGTGAATATGGTTGGCAGGTAAGGAACTACGCAAGATAGAGTGGTTGTATGAAATTGGTGATGCCGTTGTTGGGTCGAAGTGCGTCAATATTAGACGGGGTTATAGCTTTGAATGTCACAAGAATCGAAAGAGAAGGACGTTTAGTACGTTCTAACATTTAAAACCGACTTTAAAAGTAGAGTTAATAATTTAGTAATATTTCGTGATAATCCATAAATTATAATTATTAAAATTATAATAAATAATTATTAATATTAAATATATTATAGATATATTATATAATATATATAATAATATATATATATATATACTATATATATAAATATATATATATATATATATATTATATATATAACTAATATATATATATTTATATATATATATATTATATATATTTATATATAATATTATATATATATATATATATATAAATAATATAAATTATTATAATATATTATAATATAATAATATATAATAATTATATATAATATATATATATATATATATATATATAAAGAAGAGAGAGCACGAGTAGTAAAAGTTACTGGAGTCGCCATTGTAAATATAATTATAAATATAATATTAAATTATATTATATATAAATATATAATATTATATTATATATTATATAATAATATATAAATAGTATATATAATATACTTATATATTATATATATATATATATATAAATATATATATAATTATATATATTATAATTATATAATTATATATATTAAATTATAATATATATAATATTATAATTTATAATAACAATTAATATCATAATATAAATATTATTAATTAAATATATAATATATTATATATAATTATAAATTATTATATAATATAATTATATATAACTATATATATAATATATTATATATAATTATAAATATAATTAATATATAATATAATAATAATAATTATATAAATTAAATATAATATATATATATTAAGCTGAGTGAAATGGACTGCTCAAACTCCGATATCCCAATAATAAAATAATAGTTGGTGCTCGGCTATCCCTGTAGTGCGGCAATAAATCATTTTGCATTTACTCAATGTCTAGGGGCCCAAGCTTTAGTTTTTTTAATAAGGGGTTTTGACATCGTTTTTTATGTAATTTTTAAGTTATGATTTTATTATGCTCTTTGTTTCTCTTCAAAATTTGGTGTTTACTAATTGTAGAGGCTATTTCTGTCTCATTTTCAGATCCAGACTATTCGACAGTTTTTGAGATAAGTCCTGTTGGGTGCAGTAGTGTTTATTACTATTATCAAGACGTATCGATGGATAGTGCAGCCAAGGTAAGGACAGCATGCAATTGTTCGGTTATCCACAACCACTTGTCGAAAATCAGCTACCACTGGTTGAGGATGTTTTTAGAGCCTACAAGTTCCATAAGTAGTCAAAGATGCCAGGGTTACTCATCTAGCAAAGTTAATGGCAAGAAGTTAAAAGCATATACAATAAAGCAGGCATCCCAACAATAGAATTTGAAAGTGTATAGTGAATAGTGAAGAGACTTAATAGTGAATGTCAGATGATTTGATGAAAATATTCAAGAAATAAACAATCTTATCTAACATATCAAGATAAAATAAAATCAATTTTTTCTCGTCGTCTTCGACATTAGCTCGCGTACTCAAGTGTGATTCATAATTGGGATTATAGGTTGTGAACGTAAATCCAATGTCAATTTCCCATATGAAAAGAAATAATCCCTGGATTGTGGAATGCAAATTTTGGCTGATCAAACACTTCATAGGACGGCGATGAATAATAGGAAAGTGGACAAGGAAAGACAGAGAAAAACATTAAACTTCAGGAAAGGAGAATAAGGAAAACGGTTGACATTTGGAAGAGTAAGATGAGACACAAAGATACGCAAAAATGTGTAAGTTCATTTGAATTATCAGGCAGTGAGAGTGATGTGCTAGAAGAATCATTTTCCTTAGAATCAGAAGGAATGGAAGAATGTCACCCTCAAAATAGAAAACCAGTATCCTGAGTTGTGTAAAGCTTTAGAGAGGACAAATGTGAGCAATAGAGATGCATGTCTCATAGTTAATGCTGCCCTCAAGGACCTCGGACTTCTGTCACCAAAAAACGTTGTTGATCCAAGTAAGTTACAACGCCAAAGAAAATACTGGAGAGACAAACAGTCAGAGGAGCATTTGCTGCAACACAGAGTTATGGTCTGCATTGGTTTCGCGATGGAAAAATAGATGAGACACTTGTCGATACTGGAGGCGTGCGTAGAAAAGTTAGAGAACAAGAACATTACGTGCTTGTGTCATTTCCAGATGCATGTACATCGATCACGTTACTAACAGGAAGATCTCGAGATATATTTAATGAAATTTCTTGTATTAGATGATGACATATGCGTCTCAGGATGGATCTGTTAAATAGAGTAGATGTATTTAGACGATGAGAAATCGAATGTAGATAATAATACGATAATAATAGATATATAAAATCAAGTAATGGAAATAATAATCAACATCGTCAAGGTTGCGTTTAATAATTAAACCACTTCATATGGTTAACTCATATTAGTGAGTTCATTGTTAAGCTCATTTAATGAGAGTAAATCTGAACTCAACTTTTCAGAAGTATATAAGTTATATTTAAAGTGTTTGTATTTGTATAGGAGTAAAGAATCAACTTGGCAATCCAATTCAAGTCATACAAAATTGATAATGGAATTAACCTATAATAAATCCATAATATCATGCTAACTTATCATTAATATTAAGATAATCTATATCAGAGAGTGACACATAAAATCACATAATAATTACTCAATGTAATATTATATTCAAATCCTCAAATTCTCAAGAGTGAATCTGAAAGTGAAAAAGTTAACTCCTGAAACAAGTTTACGTGAAAAATGATCTACAGTATTAATTCTAGACTAACTAGCTGTATTTATAATACTAAAAAATCTGTTTATTTAATATCTTATAAAGTAAGGTATTAAGGTATCTCTCAATATAATACAGTACATAATATTAGCTCTTGGATATATATATTTGAAAACTGTCATCAGAACTCGTAGTGAGATGTCATCTAATTAAGTCAATTGTCAAAGTGTTGTGGACTATAATATATATAGCTAAAATCGTGACTGTACATTGTGTTAAGCTTTGATCAACAAGTAGATTACTGCATCATGAGAGTGTTATCTGAGAGCGATTGTATATCTCTCTAGTTGCGATTACGATGCATGATCATCATTGTGCACTCGCCGCATTGTATTGGGTATGCTCCATGTTATCCACATTCCGATTGTCATATGTCTCAAGATATATTAAATAGTATTTATCAAATTATATATTTAATTAATAGAAATATCATAATAATCTGTAATAATCTCTCTAATAATACTTTACTTCAATTCAGATAAGTAGAATAATCTAAGAGATTACAATCTATTAATAATAATAATAATTAATCATCACCAGGAGACAGGTAAAAAAACGACATCTTATTATTTTTTTATTTGTTCGCATCCACATGTAAATGAGATCTTGTTTCGTCTATCCATAGCGTGTCTAATAGCAATTGAGATAATAATAATTAATATGATAATAAAAATAGAAAATAATACTCAAATAATAAAGAAGTTATTATTTCAATATACATAACTTAAAAATATAAATAAAAACTAAAAAGTATAAAATAGAAATAAAATTCCTCAATAATAATTACCAATCGACTCCAATTATATAGTGCATAAAGAATTCTGAACTGACATATATAGATATATAGAAAAAGAAGGCAGAGCAACAGAGAACGTTCAATCGTGCACGCGCGACTTACGCGTGACATGAGAAACATGAAATGAGAGCTGGGGAGAAAGTACTGCTTATACACACCTCACCCCAACACTGTGTCTTGATAAGGAGTGAGTATGAGGTAGATTAGATATTTTGCGTTTAGTAAAGTACGAACAAGAATTATAGATAAAGCGCAAAGTATAAAGACGAATGAAAGAAGTGATACATTTACAGTACAGAAGTGATTAGAAAGAGAGAATGTTCAAAGATGTTCCGCTGTTTCTAGTAAGTCGTTGATATCAGATGAAGATAGAACAGTTCTCAGAGCCATGGCTGCAAGAGATAACTACAAGAACCAAAAGCAAATGTCAGCGTAAGCGAAGAAAGTCGAAAAAGTACATATCAAGTAAAGACGAGAAAATGCTGATATAAGTTATGCTATGAAAGATTGATAAGAAGAAGAAGAAGAAAGATAGAAGTAATATGCGAGAGAAGAATGTGAAAGAACATATGTTTATTGTCTATTCCTTTATAAATAATCTAGATTAATTATAGGATATTTAAGCACATTAAATTATTTATGGAAATATTAGGAACTATATTATACATTATTAATATGTTATGGCGTAATATTAGTAAAGATGTGAAACTAAACAAAGATATTAATATTTTTAAAAAAATTATGGAAAGGAGAAGCTTAAATCTTAATATTTATCTTACTCTGAGCGTATATATACATTATCCTCTCACTTCATCTATACTCTCTCTTTTTTATATACTTTTTTAACAAGTTTCTGATCTGATGTGTATTGAGCACACCATAATTATGTATAGATAGCTATTCTTTTCTAAATCTTTTCATCTCCTTAAACTATAATTTATTTAGAGTTATGCTTCTCTCACAAGAGACCAAGCTATTAGTTTGACAAATACACTCACAAAACCTACATTCAATAATTAATTATATTTAATTATTTTATGTATAATATATATTTATTATTATTAATATTATTATTAATATATATTATTTAATTTATTATAAAATTATTATTATTATTATTATTATTTATTTAATATATATTTTTATAATATTATTTTATTAAAATTATTTATTATTTTTATTATTATTATTTATTATTATTATGATTATTTTATTATTATTTTATTATTATTTATTATTATTATCTTATTATTATTATTATTATTATTATTATATGAGAATAAATAATGAGAATAATTGACCTTTAGACAATATTCTCAAATTCTATTAATTTCTAATGTGTTAATTTTTATATTATGTTATAAATAATTACAATTTTAAATAAAAATTGAAATTAATTTAATAATAACAATTATTATCATTGATAATTAATTAAATAATAATTAAATATAATAATAATAATAATAATAATAATAATATATAAAATAATAAATAATAATTAATAATTAATAATATAATATAAAATTATAATAAAATAAATTTTTAGTTATATAATAATCATTAAATTTTAAAGAAATGATAGATATCAAATAATTAATTCGTGAACATCATGATAATAAATATAATAATAATTAATAATATGAATGAAATAATTTAATAATATAATAATTAATAAAATTAATAATGACGTCAAAAATAAATAGATGCATAACAAAAATGATATTTCCTTCTATATATATTATATATTGATTATACTAAATTTCATACTTAAATATGTTATTAAAGTATAAAAATATAAAAGTGAGAAAATATAATTTACAAATTTATTATTATATTTATTATTATTATTATTATATATTATACTATGTGCCTTTATTCAATTAATATTCTAATTAGCTCCACTCGTCTCTCACATCTCCTCTCCTCGCTCTTCACTCACTATTATTATATTAATTCTAATTTCATACCTGATTATTTGAAGATATTCATGAATGAATTATATAAAATAATAATTATTATATGAAGGGTTTGGTGAATTTAAATTGCATATTTATTATTTAAATTATTTATTTTATATAGTTTTATTCAATTAAAAGAAAAATTCTTATTGTAATTGTTATTTTTAGGGAAATATAAAATTTATTAAATTAATTATTTAATATTTTTATATATTTAATTATATTATTTTATAATTTTTATTAACTATTATATATAATTTTATTTTATTTTATAATTATTATATATTATTATTTAATTATTATAATATTTATTTATTTTTTCTAGTTCATAATTAATATTGTCATTGTATGATATGTATATAGAGATTATTTTTATTATTAGTATTCAATATAGGAATGATAATTTCTTAAATTTAACAATATTATTCAAATAACATATTGTTTTCTGATAAGGCAAGATAGGCTAATTATTATTGTTTGTTGTAATGAAATTTTTTGTCTCTATAATATAATATATATATATATATATATTATAAGTAACAGTTACTAAAATATAAAAGAGGCAGGTATTTATATTCGGGATCAAAAATACAACAATTGTTGTCACATAATTTATGATAAATAACACCCTCATTATTACCTAAGATAACTTGGGAAATTTAAACATTCACTGTATTTATATATAATATTTAATTAATATACTAATTATTGAGTATAAAAAATATTTGATAAAACAAAAGCTGCATACTTAAATTATGGTGTGATATCTAATATTAAGTTATTAAATCCAAAATTGTATTTTCTTCTTATTTTTGTGAGATAATAAAAATAATTTAATATTTTTTAGAATTATTTAATTATATATTATTATTATTAATTATTTTTAATTATATGTATTTAATTATATATTATTATATTAATATTATTATTATATTTATTATTATTTATTTATTAATATTATTTATTATTATTAATTAATATATTAATTTATATATATATTATATATTAATATTTAAATATTTATTATTATATATATTTTATAAAAACCTTTTAATAATGAAACCAATATATATATATTAATATATGATAATATATAATATATATATAATATATATTATATAATATATATATATATATAATACTATTATATGTTAATAAACTAGAACTACAATATAGATATAGATAAACTATACCCAACTAACATAATACGTACGCCCTATCAGAAACAGACAATCCAAATTCAGGTATACTTCACCAACAACTATCGCTCACAAAAGAAAAAATCATCAAATAAACTCACCAATCTAATAATCTATATAAGGTATATTAGCCTAATTATTAAAAATAATATATATATTC
>JABUQX010062749.1:7500-19800 GCA_015478945.1 Trachelipus rathkii | reverse complement strand
ACACTTCCAACAAGGATATACTAACATTTGTTGTCCTGGATGCCGATGATAGCAGAAATTACGCAAAAAATCATATTTGTGTCAAGAAGCAATCGGCCTAAAAGAAATCTAATACCATAGGAAATTAAAAATGTTACATTATTCTCAACCAAACTTGTGGAAAGGTTGAAATTTAGGTATATAGCAAAATCCTTCACATTTTAATTGAAATTTTGTAAAAAGAGATGGATAAAAGTGGTTCCAGGGTTCCTATACTTAAATAAGAAATTCCCTAGGATCAGTGAGGCTAAAATAAAAGAGGGTATATTTGTAGGCCCAAATAAGGAGACTAATTGAAGAACCATCTCTTTGATGAAAGCTTGAATAATATTGAAAAAACTGCATGGAGATCCTGAAGATCCTTTAAAAAGGTCATAAATAATATTTCTAGGCACACTCATTAACATGGACAGACAAACTTATGAGAAACAAGTCTCCGAACCCTTCGAAAATATAAAGCAACTGGACTGTAAAACATGTCCCTAAAAATACCATCTTCCTTCATTCACACTTGGACTTTTATCTAGCAACCTTGGCGCGCTATAGCGAATGAGCATGGTGAGGCGATTCACCAAGATATTACATCAACAACTTATCGAAAAAAACAAGTTCATCAAGGAAATTGGAATCCAACTAATGCTTGCAAGACTACTTGTTGCGGGACTTAAAAGGGAGTTCCCACTCAAGCCAAAACTACCCCCGTAGAAAATCTTTCAACAATCCGACAATTCTTAAATTGCAAAACAAGTACCATAGCAAGATGAACAGATACAAATTAACTAAAGCATTATCATATTTATAACAATATTAAATTTTTGATTTCTTCATATTACAAAAAAAACCCTGCCCGTTTACAACAAAATGGTATGCAAATTCGGAATCACGCGCCACCCACAAAACTCCACTAAGAAACACCCATTTTTTATCATTATAACAGGACAAAAAAGTCAAATTATTGTCGATTCAGTGTTATTTGAGGTTATATCAACATAGATAGAGCATAAACCATATCACCACACCCAACACCTATAACCAAGCACACAAACCCTAATCCTTCATCAACGTGTTTCAGAGGTAACTCAAAACAGCTAAAGTTGACTGAAGCGCCACCACCTGTTTGACCCCCAATCACGTACAAACATTGCCAGTCCCGACACCACATATCGTCAACGCACAGTAAACTAATTGAAGCGAACTCTAACAATAATAAGTATCGCGGAAACGAAATCTTTTTAATTAAACTGAACATTTCACAATTCACGTTCTAACATCGTCTACAACTGAATGAAAGAGAGCACATGTTACGACACCACGCACACGTTATGCCCACACAATACTATATATTTGACCATACCTTATTTGATAGTGATTTTTCAGACATTCTTATACTTCTCGAACCATACCGAACTTTACAATCTTCTGTGCATCAGAACATAATTATAATATTATATATATAATTATAACAACAAACCTAACAACCCACCTAATAATAACCCAAAACAACACCAAAAACCACATCTATAATAACTATAACATAATAACTAAAAACCAGACTATATCATATACCAAACCAAAAATATATAAACATTAACTCACTCACAACCTTATATCACTATACTCCCTAACTATAATCAATAATAAAACAAAATAACCAATAATACCCATTACACTACTATATAACACTACAACTCACCTACCCTAACCACAACATACTACACATAACCCACATATATCTATACTAACAAACCCTAGCCTAACCAACCCCACACTATTTATATATACACACTACTAACTATACCCTACTAAAATACACATATACATATCATAACACAAATAACAACCTACACATATATATAAACTAATAATAATACGCTATACAACCTATATTACCTAACTAAAATACCACAATAAACCCATATACAACCCACCCCTAAACCCTATCTCAACCTATAACTATAGCTCTATAATATTACCTTACCTAATAAATAACATACACATCCATACACACTCACCATCAACACTTATAACTAACTTCACCACATCTAAATAAACACAGTACACCACTAATACACCTACTAACTAAAACATATAACTTAAATAATCATCACACATCCCAACCCACCAAACATAACACATAACACCTCACATACCTGAAGATGCTATAAATTACAAAACATTGCATATTAATCGCACAATATATCATAAAGACTCGATCACAAATAAGGAAAACAACAAAACACCCCAGACCACAAATCACAAGGAGAAAGCGTAAGAACCACACAATTCTAACTGCACCTTCATCCAGGCGCACTTGACCACACCCACCTAACCACACGCTAGCGACTAGAGCACACCAAACTACCCCATACCGAATCGTATCTACCACTGACCACTCCAACCCCACACAAAAACCCCACAAAACCAAGCTTGCGCATTCAAAACAAACAAGGTTACCAAAACGCAAGCCCACACGAGCCCTCCATTCACAAGGCCAGAACAAGCCTCACCAGGCCGTGTCCACGCCTGTTCCCTGATACCGTTACCGCTTTTTTTATATGTAGATGTCAAATATGTGCATATTAATCGCAATTATATTAGGATCCCGGAGAAGGCAGTTAAATCTCTATACCTTCCCATTAATTGTTCTTTCTTTATCTTACATCTAATATATAAGTGTTGCGATTAATATGCAAATATTTAACATTCCTACAATATAAAGAACGAGGGATAGGACAGGCTGGAGCTCCTGGTGATGTCGCCTTGAAGGGAGTTCGGTTTGCTTTGGTTTTTGAATCCAAACTTTTTGGGTTGGGGAATGGCCTCACGCTCGTCACGCACCTCCGCCGGTATATTGTCCTCATTCGCAAGAGGCGGCGGTGGTTCAATCCCGGAGAAGCAGTAAATTCTTTACACATTCAAATTTCAATCCTCGCCTTCTCCGTTAACCCCCACCCACACCTCACGTCCCCACCTACAATAAACACCCGTAATAATATCACCCAAAACCCTTAAATACACCACCCACAAAACCCACAAAACTCCATACACTCCTCCAACCCCTTATAAAATCACAATCCAACTACTTAACTATATATATCACATAACCCACTAATATATATAATACCACCATTAATATAATACTATACTATAATTAATTATATTATATATATATATATATATATTGTAATTGGATATATTTTAAGAAACTGATACATTGAATTTTAACACGTTATAATTCATTTGAAGAAATATTTTATAACATCAGTTTGAATCATTAGAAATCTTTCAATTTATTTATTTTTATAATTTATTTCTCTATTTTTTCAATTTAATTTTATTTTATTGATTTATTTATCAAATTATTATATTATTTCAATTATTTTTTTTTTCTATTTTAATTACTTTTTGATTATTTTTTTGTATTTTATCAAATTCTCTTCGCAGACTTTTTCCCATTCGTTACTCTCTTTTACATTCTCTCCCATTCTTTATTACTTTTTCTCCCTTATCATCTTTTGCCTCTCCTTGCCTCTCACAGACCCTCTCCCCCTCGATCGTCTTTTATTTGACTTCTCCTCTCCATTTAATTGAATGTGTAATATTATTTTTCAAAACTTCTGAATAAATTTGATTTGAAATGTCTGTTCAGGCAAATAACTTGATTGTATTCACTATTAAAATATGTCTTCAATTATATATATATATACTAATAATATATATATATATACTCAACCAAAACATAACAATATAACATAACATATCACTAACTATTATACTATATAATATTATATAGTTCATATACCATACCCATATACAAACCCTACCATCATCACCAACACCAAATCAAACCCATACAAAATACAATAATATATATACTAGCCTCACCTCTAAGCTACACTAAAATAATATAATCCTACAATAATAAACCTAAAACACCCCCAACCACACCACAAAACAAACAAAACACACCAAACATATATATACTATAAACTATAATATATATATATATTATCCTATATATAATTATATATATACTACTATCATACCACACCCACACACACTCATAACAACAACTCTATACATTATAACCTAATACTAACTATACTCAATAACCTCAATATACCCACAATAAACACCTATAATACCTACAATAATACCATAAAAATAACAACATAACGCCCTATCACCTCACTACCTATACCTCCATATTATTATATATATATCACCTCTCCACTTCTCTATATTAATCATATTATTATCTCATCTATTACTTACTATACTCTCATTAATTATTAATATCATCCTATTCATTAAAATATTATTATTATTAATTAATACTAATTAATTAATTATCCTCCACATTAACTTACATTATATATCTAATTATTACAATTATAATTATTATCTTCCACAAAACTGCGGGACGGTGTCTGTTGCAAATCGGAAATTCTATTGACTTATTTGCATTGTTCCAGGTTGTTCAATTAATTGCAATTATTAACTGAGATTTTCATGCACTGCTCTTCTCCAAGTGATCCTATCATGCGTTAATGCATTTCTTTCATCAATACTAGTCCCTTTTGCTATTAATAGCATTTTCACTCGATCAATCCATATCCATTTAGGTTTGCCCCTTTTCTTATTGCCTACCACCTCGGGCATAAAAACCTTCTTAGCAATCTATTATTATCATTCATTCTAATCACCAGTCCATATCATCTTAGTACCCTTTGATTTGCTGTTACCATTAGAAATATCTACTATAAGCACGTTTCCCTTATCCTTACATTTCTAATTCAATCTCTTCTCTTTTACTCCACAAATATCTCGTAAACGTTTCATTTCCAAAACCTCAACTTTTTTTTTTTTTTTTTTTTTTTTTTTTAAAGAGTTTAATGACTACGTTTCACATCCATACAGAACAGTTGGAACAAATATTGACTCACACAATTTCATTTATACATTCCTGGATAAATTTTCCTTTCTACATAATTCTCTAATGCTACTAAATACTCTTTTTACTTTCAGAAGAAACTTATGGTCAATTTCTTCTTTCATGCCTCCGAAAGCCTCAATTTCTATTCCTAAGTACCTAAAGACTGTAATTTCTGTTAGGCTTTCTTCATTCACCTTTATGGTATCTAACCCAGATTGAGAATCATCTCCATATATATATATATTATATATATATTATATTATAATTATATATATATATATATATATATATAATATAATATATATAATATATATATATAATATATATATATATATATATATATATATATATAATATATATATCATATATATAAACATTCGAAACTAAGCCAACAAACTACATAAACCAGTATTTGTTATTCCTTGAAACTCTCTCTCTCTCTCACCTTCTCTCTCTCTCTTCTCTCTCTCTCTCTCTCACTCATCTCTCTCTCTCTCTGCTCTACCTCCTCACTCTCCAATATCTCTCTCGCACGTCCGCACGTCTTCCGCTAATAATATATATTATATATATATAATATATATATATATATATATATATATACTATACCTATATATAATATATATATAATATATATATTATATATATATATATATATCATATATATCCCAGGCATAAATACACACCACACCTCACCTAAATAAACATAATCTATAATCACCACCCAACCATACACATACACCCAAATACCACCCACATACTATCAATATAACCTCAATATATTATATATACTATATAATAACTCACACACTCATAACCGTACATCCAAAACAACATCAATACCTAATATCACATACAAACACGACTCCCTCACCAAAACTCAATACCCCCACCATAACCAATACTCACCCCCCTAACTAACATAACATAAATATACACAACACACCTAATAGTATACCCTAATACCACAAAATATAACCACAACCAAAAACCAATAAATATAAATTATATACCCACCCCACTCATATATATATACTATATATATATACAACCACCAACTACAAAACAACCAACCTACACACACTAATGACTATACAAACCACACTACTAATACATAATATAAATACTACAAAATACCACTACCTCACAAATACCCACCTACATTAACCGCCCTACCATAAAATACAAAATACCCTATACTATATATTAAAATTTTCTGATCGAAACAAATTTCATTCCATAAAAAATAATGCGGACACCTTCCAAAAAAATCATAATTTCACAAAACCAACAGTTCCAACCAAAATAGCTCCTATACCGTATATTATTTATTTATGTAATCGAGCGAGAATGTGTCACCGTGATCGTAGCTAATAAAGGTAATTACCTGGACACAAAATAGTGAATTGTCTTGCCTGATTCATTTTTCTTCTTATTTTTGAAGCATTCACATTTATTCCCCTTCCTTTAAGTTTCGATCATATTTTTGCAAATTTTAACCTGACTCGTTTTTTCAAATATTTAATCTCGCATAGAAATGCTACCACACAAACCCAAAACCCAAAAAACTCCATCAATACTAACCTAACTATATAACAATCACCCCATCAACACTCCATAACTCCCTCCCTAATATATATACCCTACATATCCACACACCTCATATATATATATATATATATATATATATATATATAATATATATATATATATATCACATATATATATATATATATATATATAATATTATATATATATTATACATATATATTATATGGTCAGCCACTAGAAGAGCCACAATCCATATCTCAAAAACTACAATAGCTACCGGGAAAAGAAATACATTGCGAATGCTGGTCTAATTTTAGTACGGAAAAAAGTTTAAAAAAAAATCAATACTCTCAAAACTACAATAGCTACAGTTAAAAAGAATACATTTTTGGAATCCTGGTAAAATTTTAGTTAGGAAATTTAAAAAAAAAAATTTTTAATAATTATAATAATATGAGTAAGAAAGCCAATTTAGAGACCTTTTGTACGACTGTTTACTCGTTAAAATAGCACCCAAACAGACCTGATTCTATTAACATTTAATGGTTTTCTATGCTATTTTTTAATTAAGGAACTACCTCACAGCGGCTACATCAACCGCACCGAATGGCCAGGTAAGTACCCCCACAGACCTCCGCTCCCAAACCCCACTCATCGGCCCTCCGGGGAAACTTACGGCGATAGAAACTAACCCCCGTTCACAATCCCCCTCCGGGAATCAGTCTCAGGAACCCCCGCTCATTTGCCGTCATTTGGACCCGGAACCTGTACCCCCCCAGCGACCAGGGCGGGACCCACACTCCCCCTCCGCCCTCCCCTATGGGGTCATGGAAAAACTTCCCCCTTGTTGTCACCCGTCGGCTCGAGCCCTACATTGCCGTCTGTAATCACCTTACAATAATAATTATATTGTACGTATCGTAGACAAAAATAATGCACCTAAACTGGGTCGAATATTCTCAGAAAAACTTGAGGTCATATAATATTCATCCAATTAAACCAACGCCCCCTTGTAGCAACAGTGTCGCAAATGCTATAGTATTGAGGAGAAACGAGAAATATTTCGAGGGTGTTGTTTACAGAAACGCGCACAACACACACACCACACACACACACACCAACCACATATATATATCATATATATATATATATATATATATATATATATATATATATATATTAATACAGATACATATATATATATATATATATATATATATAATATATAGATAGATAGATAGATAGATAGATAGATAGATAGATAGATAGATATTAGATAGATAGATAGATAGAAGACTAGTTAGATAGATAGATAGATAGATTAGATAGATAGATAGAATAGATAGATAGATAATTAGGTTACTACTTGATATTAGAGTTGTATATTTATATAGTTACTGAACCCTTGGTGTTATATAACAGTCAATTAATTGATTGCAGCGGGGACGATATTATTATTTAAAACTATAAGTATGGATATTTAAATACAAAAGCATGTATATACACATGCGCGAGCAAAGGCAATGCATCGGTTGCATATGGTAAATCAGCTCATGATGTTAAGTTTAAGGCCTATATAGTTGAGTTACTTTAGATTAAAAGTCTGCTGATCACGTAATTACTATTTTAATTAAATGTTAAAATTTATATTATTTAAAACCGATTGTGAACAGATTTACAAAGAATATAGCGCGTAAAAACACATATACCAGCGAACGAAATATATATTAAACTGTTCAAATATATATATATATATATATTATATTATTATATATATATATATATATATATATATAATGATATTATATATATATATATATATATATATATATATATATATATTATATATAATAGTATATATATATATATATATGGACCTTTTCTGTTTTACGACTCCGTTAGGTTTGAATTTTCTTCTTTTTTTTTTTTAAAATAATTCTATGCATATGATCCTAACAATCAATTTGAGTGTAACGAACATTTGATTTTCAAAAATACTAATAGGGCTTTTCCGTATTACGACTACCGTCAGTTTTTATTTTTTTTTATTCATTATTTTTTTTAATATTATGCTAGATATATCCTAACAATCAATATAAGTGGTAACGGACATGCTTCAAAGTTCGAAATATTTTTTAAATTAATTTTTAAAAAGTAAATTTTAGTAAAAATTTGATTTTTATTTCTTTTGGGTGTTTTTCAAACCTAAAGGAATACCCAGGGGAAACCGCAAAGATGCAGGAGTCGGTGCCTCTCGGCCTTCTGAGGAAAGACAGCGTTAAGGGGACTATTTTCCCCCCCTCACGGGGAGGGTCTTCTTTAGAACCCCCGCTCTTATGGTATTTTGGTGTCGCGGGGGTTTCTCCGCCCCTCCCCTATTGGGGTATGGAAAAACGTCCCACCTTCTGTCCCCCGTCGGCTCGAGCCCCCTAATATATATATAATATATATATATATATATATATAATATATATATATATATCAATATATATAATATATATATATATATATAATAATATATATATATTATATATATATATATGTAATAAGCTTTATACGCTGATTCCAATATGTAATTGGTTTTTCTATAAAAGTTGTCTTACTTTTCGAGAATGCATTTTTGAAAATATCTTAACAGAAAATGTGATTTTTTAAAAAATTATTTAAACATATTTCAAACTTTTGAAGCATGTCCGTTTACCACTTAAATTCATTTGTTAGTATCATATAGTAGCAATATTTTAAAACAAAAAAAATCAAAACTGACGAAGTTGTAAAATCGATTAGGACCTATATTTAATATATATATATATATAAATATAATAAATATATATATATATTATAAATATATAATATATATATATATAGATTTATATTTTGTAAAGAATTATATATAATATAAATAGTATATATATATATATACATATATATATATATATTTAAAATACAACCTACTGCACAATACAATCACTAACCTACTACCAAATAAACTAACCACCCTCACCTAAACACACAATCAGCACAATACAAACTACATATATACATATATACCCCTAACACCTAACTACCTAATCCCTAAACGTCTGTCTCTTAAAGAAATAATCCATACCTTACAACTCATATATTCTTCCAACACCTACTACTAAAAAGACAGATGGTTCTGCTTTTTGGTTCGTTATACCCTCACCCCCACCCTCATACTAATCAACTGTATACTGCTAATAATATATAAAATAAAACCATATCATACTATACATATATATATCACACCAAACCCCCATACCAAATCACATCATACCATAATATACATAATACTCAATAACACATAATAATACACTCACTCACCTACAACTACCCATACCCAACAAACAACATAATATATATAATCAATAAAAAACCCTATAAATACACTAATATCCCAAATATATACAATAAATATAATAAGGTTTTAAATAATATAAACGCTCCCTACGTTCCATAATTTACTACCAACTTATTATAAAACTAACAACATTGGCCTTAAAAACATGGACTTAGGAGGACCTCTTCTTAATCACTCAAACTCCTAAAGTAACCTCAACTCATAATATGCACACTAAAAAAAACCACCTTCAAACACCAATCGACGCACCCTGATTCTAGCCAATATGCAACCGCATGCATTGCCTTTGCTCGCGCATATGTATATAGATGCTTTTGTATTTATATATCATTACTTATAGTTTAAATATTATCGTCCCCGCTGCAATCAATTAATTGACTGTTATTTTGAAAGTACGTAACTATATATATATATATAACTCACCCGTATATCATCAATACTACACTACCGAACACCATAGCCCTAATACCCTATATACTACCTACACTAGTAACATAAACAAACCCAACCTAATAAAAACGCCCAAATCCAAATTATACCAATACTCTAACCCTCACTAAAATCCCACATTATAAACCTATACTACACCCGTAACTAACGAATAATCATACAATCATCATACAAAACAAAACACATAATACTAATACTACAAACCGCAAAATCCAACTACAACGACCTCACACCACTACCATAATACCTAATACATCACCCAAATGACCAAACGAAGCCTTCCACAATACACCACGAAAATTACACTGCCCAACCACTTCATCACCCACACACCACCACAACAAAAAAACACAACCAACAATCACACAACAACTAAGAATCTAACGAGGATGTTATGAAGTAGAAAGAAAAAGAGAGCGACAGATGTATTTAGAAAAATAAAAGTTATAGACCTTTAAAACTTTCAATTGTGGCATTGAAATTCTATTCTTAGATACAAAGTCACTTTATCATAAAATACTGGATTGCCGCATCTTTTGTTTTAATTTTTAAAATTTTACTTTATTTAATATTTACTTTTCATAGTTTACAAACAGTTTGGGAACGGTCTTAACGTATGCGGATTACCTTATGCGGTATCGTGTTTCTGGTATCGTTTAATTAAACAACCCCAAAACACAGATGTAGCAATCTAGCAATTGGCTCTCTCTTCTCTCTCTCTTCTCTCTCTCTCATCTCTCTCTCTACTCTCTCTCTCCTCTCTCTCTACATCTCTCTCTCTCTCTCTCTCTCTCCTCCTCTCCTCATCATTTATCCTTTCTCTTCTCTTTCTCTCTCTCTTCTCTCTCTCTCTCTCTCATCTAGCAATGTAGTTTGAACGGCGTAATTTCAAACTCTAAAGGGCCATAAGTATTTTTCTAAATACATATGTGTCTCTAGTTTTCTTTTTACGTCATTACAGCTTACAAACATTCTATGGTCTGGGTTTAAAAACAATTGTTGATAGGGTTGCTCTCCTACACAATGTCACTGCATATATATATGATATATTATATATATATATATATATATACTATATATATATATATATATATATACCGATAATATTTATATATATATATATATATATATATATATATATATATATATTATATATATATATATTAAAAATATATATATATATATATATATAGTGTGTGTGTGCGTGCATGCGTTTTTGGGTGTACGATTGTTAACTTGGTTATCTAAATAATAAACCATACTAACGTCACATCTTTTATGTAAAAGTTCATGTCATTCGGAGTAGAGTCACGACACCAACTACAGTTATCTGCTGTTAATATCAGAATAATGGATACCCGTGCTGAGAAGCTAGTATTAAGAGGAAGGATACTAGCTTTGTTTGAATCCACAAAAATTAAGAATCAAATAGAAAGAAAGAGACATCGGGATCCACGTATCGACTGTAAGACGATGGGTTGCTAGACATGAGGAGGAGGCTAATTTGTGTGATGGTCCAAAGCCTGGTAGAAAACGGACAACTACCGAGAATGAGGATCAGGAAATATTTAGTGCGACCCGTAGAAATTCATTTACAAATACCAGAGCCATCAAACGCGCATTACAGTTGGAAGCATCTGAACAATCCGGCGATGATTGCACGCTTATGGAATACACCACTGGACCCCGGCAGTGAAGCAAACACTAACCGAATCACACAGGGCAGCACGGCTTCGTTTTGCAGGAGAATATAGAACAAGGATATAAACTTTTGGTCCAAGGTTATTAATATTAATATTATAAAACAAGAAAACTAAAAAATGTTTTACTTCCACTTCTACATATAAAGCTTGGAATTATGAAGAATTTCATCCGAGCACTAAACAAAGATGGCGATGTTATCTGTTATCTGAAAAATGCATTTCAAAAACTAAGTGACGGT
>JABUQX010062749.1:0-2500 GCA_015478945.1 Trachelipus rathkii | reverse complement strand
TGTAACAGTGTCTTGATTATTATAGCAAGCACACACTAAAATGATTTTTTTGTCGTTTCCTCTTGTAGGCATCTGTTGGTGTGTCCCTGATAAGAGACCAGCAATATTCAGCAAGCATACTTTCATTCCATCGCCCACTGAAACGCTTTTCAAACATAGAGATGTCCTGGTGAAACCTTTCACCATGCTCATCACTAATTGCGCCAAGGTTGGGGGAAAGAAGTCCAGATGCGAGTCCATAAAGTGTAGTTTTAAAGACATATTGCAACCTATATCACGAAAGCAATCCACCATGTGACGTACAAGATATTCATAGTTTTCAGCTTTCTCATTTCCAAGGAAACCTGAGCACACTGATTTGAATGCTAGCCAGGCCGCTTTTTGTCCTTCTGACAGTTTCCTTTCAAACTCTCCATCTCGGAAGACTGCTTTAATTTTGGGGCTAATAAAAACCCCTTCATTTATCTTTGCCTCACTTAAATTTGTGAATTTGTTCCTGAGATGCAAGAATGCCACACCTTCTTTGTCAAGAGCTTTTACAAATATTTTCATCAAACCAAGTTTAATGTGCAAAGGTGGAAGAAAGACAAACTGCGGATTCACAAGTGGTTTATGTGATATGTTTTTGGTCCCAGGATTGAAATCATGTCTTTGAGGCCACTTTTTCCGAATGTAGTGATTTTTTCTGTCGTGGCTATCCCATTCGCAGAGGAAGCAGCAGAATTTTGTGTATCCCTGTTGCATGCCTGTTAATAGTCCAATGACCTTCAGGTCCCCACAAATGTGCCATTTAAATGTTGTGTACTCAACTAGGTTAAGTATAGAACTCATAACTTCGTATGTTTCCTTTGTATTTGTAGAATATGCTACAGGAACAGACGGAAAAACATTGCCTATATGGAGTAGCACTGCCTTGAGACTACGTTTGGAGGAATCAATAAACAGGCGCCACTCTGCTGGTTTATGCTCATGTCCCAATGCCTGTCCCAATAGGCCATTCACATCACAGCAATATACAATGCCATCTTTCTGCGCAAAATAGTTGCAAAACTGTCTCTGTCTGCCTCTAAATGAACTAATGTTTACACCTTTCTCTAATAGATTCCAGCCCTGAAGCCTAGAAGCCAGCAATTCTGAGTCTGTTTGTGAGAGCTTTAGATCTCGTACAAGATCGTTAAGCTCCTCCTGTGTGATTTCATGATGTGAACATGTCATAGATGTTGATGGTTCAAAGTCAGGATCTTGATACCTTGTGTCATGATCGGAGGGGTTATTCTCTGAGTCAACAGTAAATTCATCGGGAGGTGTAGGTACAGGAAGATCATCTGAATGAGGAACTGGACGCATTGCGGTGTGTAGGTTTGGATACTGGATACAATGTTTGGATTTTGAAGAGAACCCCTGCACATTTGTCAAACAGAAGTAACAATCTGTTATATGTGTTGTCTGTTCTCTCCAAATAATATAGGTAAAGTTATATATATATATATATATATATATATATATATATATATATATATATATATATATATATATATATATATATATATATATATATATATATATATATATATATATATATATATATATATATATATATATATATATATATTTTATTATAAAATATATATATAAATATATATATATATATATATATATATATATATATATATATATATATATATATATATATATATATATATATATATATATATATATATATATATATATATATATATATATATATATATATATATATATATATATATATATATATATATATATTTTATAATAACCATATACTCTTCTCATTACAACACTAGTACACCTCACAATATCCAAACCATACTGAACAACATACAAAAGCACGTGGGAGGAAACATCTGCTAACAAGAAAATGGGAAATGGTGTAGTTGCCAAATTCGCCAATTCCACCAATTTGATACGTGGTAGACAAAAAATAAGCACAGATCTGTTCTTTTCACGCAAGAATATACAAGAAACATATTTTCATGTGAAGGACATTTTTCATGTTGTACAGTGTAATAATAATAATAATAATAATAATAATAATAATAATAATAATAATAATAATAATAATAATAATAATAATAATAATAATAATAATAATAATAATAATAATAATAATAATTATAATAATAATAATAATAATAATAATAATAATAATAATAATAATAATAATAATAATAATAATAATAATAATAATAATAATAATAATAATAATAATAATAATAATAATAATAATAATAATAATAATAATAATAATAATAATTACATTGTGCCAGGAAGCAATATTCATTATTTTCTCACCTTGGAAAAATTTACATAATTGCTTTGTCGGTAAATTACAAGACTAAATGTAAACGTTAAAGTCATTAGTACAAATTTTAATCCATTATGCAAAATGTTAAAATTAAACAGCACATTAAACGTGATAACGGTTAATTTTGTTATTCCGAACTGAACGTAGTTGGCCAAC
>JABUQX010062748.1:22500-42358 GCA_015478945.1 Trachelipus rathkii | reverse complement strand
GGTAACTTAAGGAAAAAGGCAAAACAGGAAGGGCCCAAAGAAAAAAAAAGAAAGGGGGGAGAAACACGTTATGCAAAATAAACCGTACGGACACAAACCCAGTCCGAACTGGGCACGGTACCATTTTATTTTATTCTTGTTGTAGTGCACTAGTAATGGCCTCAAATATTTACACTACCTAAAGAAAAAATTGCAGTAATGAAAACTAAAACTGACTGTCTAACCTTAAAAGTGTATAGTGGTAAAATAAACAAAAATCTACAGAGCGTTGTGTCTAATTCTAAATAAAAGCTATTGTGTTCCTTTCCCTATCCTCAGTAGTTAGATGTGTTGGTAGTTAACTGTATTAGTAGTTAGATGTATTCGTAGAACTCTTGTTTACAGATATAAAGAACTTCGAGAGTCCTTCAATTGCTATACTTCAGCACTTCAAGCTGAATCAACTCAATAATTATAAAATGTTTCTATCGTTAAACAAAAGAAAGCATGTAACTATTCAAAAATATTTAAAATAATTCTTATATCAATTGTGATTATATAAATCTCACTTAATAAACTGTCCACAAATCTTTGTCTTGTTTCCAAACTGGTTGCCTTTTACTTGCGATGTAAAGGCAATAAATCAAGACCAACTTGTAATCTAATCAAAGTCAATTGTGACTATCATTAAACCGTTACAAAGTTCAATTTATCAAACTAGTGTTATCAAACTTCAAAGTATTCAAACCTTCAATTCACCTTGAAATTGTTGTGAATCAATCAAAATATCTCACTATAATTAATGCACAATAACAACATGCATCAACCGTAAACACTTAATTAAAATTAAATCCTGTTAAGTCAAGTCAGAAACTGATTACCAAGTTTCATTCAATCAAGTTAAAATCCAACTGTAATATCAAAGTTGGAATAGTCTTGAAAAGATCAAGTACCAAGACTAAATTATATCTATAAAAGTCAAAAACTACAACAATCAACTATAAATAATTCAAATTGAAAGATCAGTTAAGTAAAGTCAAAACCAATCTACAAAACTAAAGTCAAAACTAAATGTAAATCATTAAAATCAAAAGCTAAATTCGAAAAGTTAAAGTCGAAAGCTAAATCTAAAGCTAAATCTTAAAAGTCAAAGTCGAAAGTCAACTCAAACAGTCAAAGCTGAAAACTAAGTTAAATAATTACCATTGAAGGCTAAGTTCAGACAATCACAGGTCAAACTCAAAGTCGAGTATTATAGGTAAAGTCAAATGTAAACTTCAAAGTCGAATATCAATTTCAGAAAAAGTCGAGTCCCAACCTCAAAGTCGAACTCCAAGTTAAATCAATTAAAGTCCGATTAAATTTAATTCTAAGTCCAACTAAGTCTATGTTTAACAAAACTAAGTCCTATTATTTTCTTTCAAAGTTAAAGTCAAATCAATGTAATATAAACTAAACACTAAAATCTCCAAGTATTATTCCGTCTATTAACTGTCAAAAGTTACTGTAAGTTAAATTCTATTACAAAGTCACAAATTATTAATCGTCATCAACTAATTGCAAATTTATCCAAGTCCCAAATCAAATCAAGTCTTAAGTAATTCTGTCAAGTCCAAGGACTACTATATTTATTTCAACAGAATTAAATATTCTTACACAATATTATAATTTCAACTATTAATCATGTTAATCTATCAAAGTATTTTAATTGTCAAAGATGATACAACTTAATCACCTTAACTATTCAAACAATTCAGACAGTTGATGCTTTAAGTCACTGTCACTTTCAAAATGGCGGCTGAAATTAAAGATGGCGGCTGCCGGCTTTTTTAATCAAAATGGCCGCTTCCTTATCAACAATCATGAATTTCCTTATTAATAATAATTGACCAAAATCTCTTAAATAAAATGAAACTCAACTAAAAACAAGGACCTATCAGAACAAAAGCTTTACTTTTTCAACTTTAATCAAATTATTTAAATATAAAATATAAACTTTAAAATCTTTTAATAACTTTCTGTACAATATAAAACTGAGATCGATTAAATCAAAAATACAGTAATACTTCGTTCACAATAAATCTGCGTGCTCAAACAATAATAGGTTTAGACAATAAATGCCAATGCACAGTGTGCATTCTTTATCTTACTAAGGTTAAATAATTTTGTTTATTGACGCTGACTGCCACTGCAAAAGCTGGAATCAAAGCCAACTGCCAACGCAATACTAACTAATAATATTATAATTATTTAATATAAAAATTCATATTACCTCTCAAACCTTTTCAAATACTGGTAGCTTCAAAATATACAACGTTTCCAAAGGGTATGTTATTCAGAGTTGATAAAATAAATATACAAAGTTAAATTATTTACAAAAATTATTCTAACACTTTCCAATAAATAAATAATTTATGAGGATTACTTCAAAATATGCAAAGTTTTCAATGAGAGCGAAGGTGATATATCAATTTCGAAATAATAAAACAGTAACAAGTTTTTATACAGAGCACCGACACAAGCCATCACTTGTTATCGGTATTGGGATCCATGGATCTATATAAGTAAGTCCCTGATGATGTACATACATTATAATAACTGTGTCACCCAAACCTCAAAGCTAACAACCATATCAAACACGCCAGAGCAATTCTTATCGGAATGAGTCCAGCTAAAATATGAAATGATCTCTTTCTGGTCCTACGTCCGCCATATTTGGATGCTTTCGTGACGCATAGAGTGTTGCCACTTGCTGTGAAATCTTATTCTCGATGTTTCTTTTCTGTAACCAATATATATCAATATTATTTTAGGACAATTTTAAGACATTTTAGCCCTATTCGGAAAACTGTTATTCTTTATTTAACATAATCTAAACAAGATAATAATTTCATGACTTCTGTCTACTATGATATTTTATATTTTACTTTAGTCATTACGAACTATTTTAACTTTGAAACTATATACAATTATTTTTAAAACTCATAAAACTTTATCATCTCTCTCATTTTTTATTTACAACCAAATTTTCTCTCTATCATCACTCATTATTTCATTAATATTGTTAAAAGAATATACATATTTTACATACACACAGGTATACATATATACTTCTACACACACACACACACATAAACACACACTCATATCCAGACATACACACATTTAGTATATATATAATATATATATAATAATATATATAATTATATTATATATATATATATATTATATATATAATATATATATATATATATATATATATATATATATATATATATATATATATATATAATATTATATAATATTTCAAACCAACCCATTCTTTAGTTTCCTACATATATATATACTTTATTATTTCATCCATATATACATTTCTGACTTTGGTATCTACAATTACTATATTTTTAAAACATGACACAAGGATGGCTTACCTGGTATGTAGGATTTACTAGTTTTAGGTTAGGCCAAAACTGAACGAGACCACGTAGTGATAATGATTATTGCGATTGCAGTGGATTATGTGGTCATCCTGAACAAACAGAAAAATTTCTGACAGCTGAAAATAATTTTAAGGTCCCTGAAGCGTGATTGTTTCGCAAGAGCGCGTGAGTCTCATTCACCTTTACACAAAGGAATGGCGATCTTGATGTACATACAAGATACTATGAGACTATAATGACTTTCCACTGAATCCTGTGGAATTCAAACACCAAAGAAAAATTACTCTAAATTAAGTAGCGCTAGGCAACTTGTCCAGAGCATCTCCTCCGCCACCAGAGTCTTTAATCATAAAGACACGGATGAAGAGGATATTCCGAATTCCGATAATCCTCCTCCATCAAAACTATCGGCACTAAAAATTATAATAAACTACATGGAGTGACTCTTAGATCAGGTTGTAAATCTGGGATATCGATTATCTGTAGTTAACTGATTTGGTAAAACTCCTCGGAGGTCACCAAGTTTTAAATAGATTAAGTGTATCCCTCTCTCTGCAACTTGAAAACAGTTTCTTTTCTGAATCAGAGTTGATATCCCAAATTGAAGAGGGTTTCTTTAAACTATTACACCAAACACTTTTACTTGTACAAGTGCGTTGCAAAGGCTTGAATACTATGTGTGAATGGAAGTTGGCCTGGATATTTTGACAATTTTAATTGTTGAAGGGTTTGTTTTTCACCTTTGCCAGTTGGCAAATGATAGTCTTTTCGATGATCTATTAATTCTTCTATTATGTTTACACGTAGTGCTATATGTTGACTTACATTATTGTATAAATACTGTGAAAAACATTGAAAAAGGGAATCCCCTCCTCCAGGCATAGAATGTTCTATAAATCCGTCTGGAATTTCTGGGATATAACTCTTATCGATTGTTTCAGATTTAATTTCATAAGGATTACGAGACAAAAAGTCTGCTACTATATTTTGTTTACCCGGTAAATAGTGAAGCTCATAATCGAGGTCGTTTAATTCCTCCAGAGTTCGGGCAACTCGGTGGTTTACAAGTGGCATGTTTTGCAAGAATAGGATAGGTTTGTGATCTGTGTATATTCTGACTTTAATCTTATATAAGAACGGTTTTAATGACCTGACGGCCCAACGAATGGCAGCAACCTCCCTTTCAGTAGTGCTATACCCCCTTTGAGCCTTTGAAAATACTGTTGAGATGTATGCTATAGGTTTTTCTTCGTTGTCCTGAACCTGACTAAGACAGGCTCCTGCACCTATTCCCGATGCATCTGTATAAAGTAATAGTGGTTGTGCTTTTTCTGTACGATCCGGATAGGTTAATAAGGGTGGTTTAGTTAAGAGTTGTTTTAATTTGTCAAAAGCTTGTTGACATTCGTCCGTCCAAGGAATGGTTGATTTACATTTTAATAGGTCAAACAGGGGTTTTGCAATCACTGAACAGTTCGGTATATGCCGGCGATAAAAATTAACCAGTCCCATAAACTGTCGAACTTTTCTAACTGTAGTTGGTGCTTTAAAGTCTTGAATTCCTTTGAGATTCTTTTCCAAGGGAATCATACCCTTACTTGAAATTACGTGTCCCAGGAAGCTTACTTCTCGTCTTAGTAAATACGTTTTTGAAGGTTTCAGTTTGAATCCGTTGACTCTGAATGCAATGAGAACCTCTTCTAATACTGCCAAATGTTCTGCAAAGGTTTTAGTGATGATAAGCACATCGTCCAGATAAACCCTGACTTCTTCCCATGAAAGGTGACTCAATATCAAGTGCATGGCTCTCTGGAACGTGGCGGGTCCATTTTTTACGCCAAAAGGCATTCTAAGAAATTCCCAATGGGATAATGGGGTTGAGAAAGCAGTCTTCTCGATGCTGTCTTCCGCCATTTCAACCTGATAGTACCCCTTTATAAGATCGATAGTCGTAAAGTATTGCTTGCCTTGAAGGCTAAAAAGGGTATCTGTCAGATTAGGAATGGGAAAGGAATCTCCCTTTGTGACAGAATTTAGTTTTCGATAATCTATGCATAGCCCCATCGGGTTTTCTGATGGGTACTACCGGTGCTGAATATGGAGAAAAAGATTGCCTGATGATGCCTTCAGCTTCGAGTTTTCTGCACACTTCCTCCACTTCATATAAAATAGGACCTTGAAGTCTTCGAACAGGTTCGCATATATCTATGTAAGTTTCAATTGAGTGTTTAAGAACAGAGGTACACCCCACATCTGTATCTCCGAGGCTTAAAGCAGTTGGATATTTAAGTAAGAGTTGTATTAATTGATCTTTTTGCTCCCGAGTCAGGTCTGTTGAATCAAGCTGAAAAGCCTCTTCGAGATTAGCAGATGTCCATTCCTGGTATGTGCTTTGAGGTTTTTGGGTGAGTTCGACCATGTTTACGGGCACTGATTTTATAGGATGGATAGAAAGAACTGAAAATGACCCTAGTGGGTAGCCTGATTTCAGCTTAATTATATTACTAGAAAGATTATAACAAGGCAGCACTACTGGAGTGTCAAATGTATAAGATATGACCGCATGGTCCATCACAAAGTGATTCTTATCATTAGGAGTGAATAATAAAAGTGTTTCACCAGTTAAGTCTTTATTTCTTAATATTTCTTCCGGCTTTATAGCTACGTTAATTCCTTTATTAGGTGGAATTAATACATTGTGATCTAATTTAGCAGCATGTTCTTGTCCCTCTGCAGTTCTTATATCTTTTGCAATAATTGTCAAGACATTATCATGTCTAGTTATGAGTTCTTTGTTAGCTAAGTCTGGCAAAATATTCTCTGATTGTAAAAGATCATAACCAATTACTACTCCGTAACATACAACCTCATCCGGAACTATCACAAAGTCCCTAAATTGTGTTCTATAATTGTTAGAAAGATGTAATGATAGTGTGACAGCCCCCAAAACTTCAAAAATGACATCACCGATGCCACGAATACTAACATATTCAGTAGGCTGCATAGGATATTTATTAGGGTCTAAAAGTTTATAAGTTCTTTGTGTTATAATACTAACTGAAGCTCCAGTATCTACAAGAGCGTCTATTAGCTGTGTTTGTTGGGAATCATCTATTATGACCCCCACAACCAGAGTAGCAGGTGAAGATGTGGATAAGTTTTTTAGATAAAGGCAAGGGCCTTTCTTAGGCGTGGTTAATGTAGACTCCTGCTGGAGTAAATTAGTAAGTGAAGTAGGTGTAAGATGGTCAGGATTGACTGATCCCTTAAGGGGAATTGAATCATGATTGATTAATAAATTTTCTATTACTTGAGAATCGATCTCCTCAATTTCAGTCTCCGAGGTAGATTTAACAAGGTCGAATATATCCATTGACATCAGCAACTCTCAACCGATAATAATTCCCTCTATAGTTTCACTGTTGAATTCAATTTTCGTCAAACATAGTGGTTGAAGGTGGTGGCAAACTTGTGACCCGGTATCTGTCGTTCGACGCTTTTTCTTGACGCTGCTGGTTTAGTGTTCTTCTAGCTCTGTGGTGGGCATCTCCCACAGAGGGAAGTTAGTTTTGAACTTTTAAGGGATCTCTGTGGACCAATTCATGCCCAAGTGGCTCCTTGACAATAAGGGACATCGCAAAGGTAGAGTCACCATTAAACTTGTTTTTCTGTCATAGTGGGCAGTCTCTGCACTATATGTCCATTTCTTTACTCGTATGCAGTTTCTTTCAGCATTAGCCTCTTCAATAGAATTGCCCCCTCTTACCGCAAAATTGGCAATAAGGCCTCGATGGACAATCTTTAACATGGTGTCCTTGGTGTCTTACAATACTTACAAGAAATGTTATTTCCGGCCCACCATGGTTGTTGTGTTGATGAAGATGAAGTAGGTTGTTGAGGGTGTTGTGATGTTGGTTGTTGAAAGGGTGGATTTTGTTGTTGTTGTTGACGATTATTTTGTTGTGGTGGTATACGCCCTTTCTTAGGGGAATTTTGACCTTTATTAGATGGGTAGAAAGTCCTATTTTGGCGAGGTGAATTTGGAGGGACACTACCTCTAGGGTTATTATTCATATTCGATGGAGGCATTGGTGGTTTGGCAACCACCTGTGCAAATGTTGGTACAACATATTGTTGTTGAGATACTTGTTGACAATTTTGTTGATATTGCATAGGCGGTTCATAGCCCGGATAGGTTAGATATCCCCGGGGTACAATATTTTGTTGTTGATTGTAATATTCTTGTGTTTGTATAGGTAAGGGTGGTAGTGAATTTGAATGAGTTTGCACATTAGAAATATCAATCACCTCAGGTGAATATGGTTCTGGAATAATCTCTTGGGATGGTATTTGTGGAGTTGCAGATGCTGACATATGTCCGTTGTTTTTGTAACTATTATAGTGTTGCGAGATTATTTTGACTAATGCTTCCCAACTCATTGGAACTCCCGCCAAAGCAATTTCACATACAGTAATAGATGCTTGTATAAGTTGTTGTACTTGCAATGGCGTACTATTTATTAGTTTTTCGCGCACCATTTTCATATTTTTCACATCCGAACCCGGGAATCCCATCTCGGCTAAACCCTGCAACCTAAGAGCATACAAGGGTATCGTTTCATGGGAAAGAATTTTCGCTTCATTAAAGTTATTAAGATGGGTTTTAACCTTCTTCCGTAAATAGTCAGAAAACCATTCAATAAGTTGTGTTCTTATAACAGTATACCCTGCATTGTTCTTCATTAGTAACTCGTATACGTCTTTCATATCCCCCTCCAAGTATGAACCCAGATGTGTTCTCCAACCTTCCGATGTTGATCGTGGATATGTTATTCTCGCATATTCTTCAAAACGTTGTAAGAACTGGGGAAAAGGCTCCCCATTTTCTAATGAGTATTTCCCTATAGGAATCATTTTAGTTGATTGATGGGGTATAAATCCCTCTAATAGCAGGACCACTTTAGAAAGAGCCATTATCATTTGCTGGTTTTGTAGATAAATTGCTTTCAACCAATCTCCATCTGTTACATCAGATTGTGTTTGGTTTACCAATGAGGATGCTGCATTCTCATTTGATGTAAAGGGGACAGTTTGACTTTCCTGTGACCCCTGTTGAGATGTTGACATTTTTGGAAAATCCCATTGTGGAGGTGGCAATTTCGCCATTCTTTGTTGAGTTAGTTGTTGTCTGGTGATTTCACCACCTAAAGGGTTGTTACTTGTAGAAATTTGATCTAAAGGGTTGTTTCCTGTAGACATTTTAACCGTAGGAATAGTCGTTGGGGTGGTAGTCGATTTCGGTTTTACCGAACTCTGCTGTAAGTTCCTTTGTTCCACTTCTGCCGCTAATATTCGCTTTATCTCATCCGAAAGCTCCTCCCCATTCAAATTCAATCCTTCCACATCAATCCCTCCCAGTTCATTAGCTTCCCCATTCTCATTAATACCCACGTTTTCTGCCATATTGTATTATTTAAGTGGTATATGTGTAAGAATGTAAGAGAATTGTAATAATGTATACTAGATAGTAAAGGAGACGTACGACAATGAAAGGACGAACCGATGATAAAGGAACTGGATACTTAACGTAATAGCACCTGGAGCTGGAACCTGATAAATTTTTGAAAAAGATAGAAAACCAAAAAAGTCAAAGAAAAAGTAAGGAAAAGGTAGCAAGGTAGTCAAAGCAACTACGCTCTGCTACCAATTTAGTGTGGGTGTTTGTTGGGTTCTGCTACCAATTTTGTGTTGTTGTGTTGTCGGGAATGTAAACGTGAATGTAGATTCCAAGGGAGTATAAGAAAGTGTAATTGTTTTAAGATAAAGGACTTATAAAAGTCAACGCAATGGAAAAAAAATCAGTTTCAATAACAAGAGATCGTAAAAAAAACTATTTCTAAGATAATGTCCCACAAAATAAAGACAAAAAAAGACTAATAAAATAATTAGTTGCAATGATAACTCACCTTTCCTTTTCCAAACAATTCCTTAATCTAAAGGTGCTTATAACTATCCCTAGTCATGCTTCATGTGCGTGCAACATATTACATCTAACAAGAGTGACAAAAAAGCAGGTGTGAACGTTCTTTTAACTAAAGGCAGTGACTCCAGCTCCGGTAATAAAGCAAGCACATATGAAAAAATTAAGAGCTATTAATCAGAGATTGAGTGTAAAAGGAGCTTTAGACGGTGGCATATATATAGGTGTCGTGAAGAAGATATGAGACAACTCTCATGTGTACATTGTTTTTCGACTCGTTGTTCTCGTACTTTTGATACGGTACCTCCTGACTTAATATTATATATAGCTCGTAAGTATTATATGAGATTAAAAAAACACGAAGATTGTAGTAACTTTGCGTTATGGTGTCTTATTTTAGCTTTCATATACACATCATAAGCGTGGTGTGTTAATGTGAGGCTCTGAACAAGTGATGTCTGAGCTGCTGACCACACATAGATATATATCTGTGATGTAGAACGCACTCTACTACGCACTCACTAGGATGGGTCCTAAAACTTTAGTATATATATATAATACTACGTATATTATACTAGGATAGTAGAGCTTGGAGCTGAAGAGGATCAGTGTGGTTGTCTTTGATGGTTTAGATCAGGTATTCTATACTCGTGATCGAGACGTCATAGGATGCTGCGATTTGAAATTATCGAATAGTAGTACTATGACACCGTCCGATAGCTTTCGTAGATAGTCACATACACGTATGTATGTGTAACGAGATACACCTCTACATCAGACCATAGGTGTCGATGTGGGAGTACTATGAAATACAATGTTAGATATTGAGTGTCGTGGCCGATCTCATTAGTCGAATGAGTAGTAGAATGGGACGTGAGATTGGAATAGTCAAGATATGACCGGGACGGTCCTACTGTATGGACCGCACTAGTGGTATGCTATATAGTCGGAAGTATATTTGCGACAGATATAGAGAGGAGCAGAAGTGACCAGCGGCTCAGCTGCACAATATATCAGCTCCAAAGAAAGACTCCTTTTGTGATAGTATATATGAGAGGTACATATACACATCTAAATAGCCGCAATACGTCAGTATCTGAACGCGGTCCAGTTACAGACAATAATAATTATAATAAATGAATAAATTGGAAAATGCGCTTTATCACTAAATAAATGTAAAAAATTTTCCTTCAACAAGTTGTATCTTTAATATGGTAATTCACTTTAAGGAACATACAACACTCATATAAGAATAGTTAAATAAGGCAGGGTATAAATTTTAAGTTAATCAGCTATAATTTTCTACGACACATGGCAGCTATATATATATATATGTCTCGTAGGATGTGCATACGGTATGCGATTTGTGTATCACTCACTATGGTTTTGCGCGGTGTGGTTAGCGCGATAGGTGAGATGTGCTCGATCCATCAGAAAGTGAGGAGTAGCAGTACACACGATCTTTCTCGAGACGCTCTTGGCTCATCAGTAGTGTGTCGTGATACTTAGTTGGTGTAATAGAGATATATTTATCCCACCAATGAAGCATTGCGTAAGAGATGATATATGTTGGGTGAGGTGGTGATAGGTGATACAGGTAGTCATCACTCTCACACTCAAGTAAAGCATGTTTTTCTAATATTTAAAAAAAAAGTTATTGAATTCGTGAGTTACGCTAAGCCTTAGGCAGTATACAAGCGTGTGTGGTGAAGTTTGATGCACTATGCTTATCAGAAAAATTAACTTCAATCCAGTGTAAACCGAAGGGGTCCGGTTTTAAATAGCTTTGCAAATGTGAAACAAAGATGTACAGAGAAAGTTGCACATAGAGGGGTCCTGTCACTTGAGCTTTACAATTTGGGTGTACGATGGGTCCTAATACCAATTCATGCCTTGGCAGGAATACCCAGAGGTATGGAACAAAAGGGTCAATGCCTTTCGTTCTAAGAGATTGTATCTTTTGGTAATTCAAAAGGGTCACGCACCCTTGTCCTAAAAACAAATATAACTATCATTAGTATTTTAAGTTAACAAAACTGAATGTGTTTTGCATTGTACCTTGTAGAAATAGACAAAAATGTAAAACGTTAGATATACCTCATAGGCAAATGCAATCAGTACTAAACGATGTTCGTCCTTCACTTTGAACAACATTTGACAGTTGACTTGAGGACACAATTAGAGAAGCAAGAACGTCTATTCTATAAATAAAAGCAATACTCACGTAAATTGTATCCATTAATTTGCATTGCATATAACTTCAAAAACTCCAAAATAAGAAAAACATATGTCATAAATTCTTACACCAACCTGGATAAGAATCTTAAATTACGCAAGATTTGTCAGATTACGTATAATCACAGGTAAAGTTGAAATAAAGCTGAAGACAGTTTATAAATTACTGCAAAAAAAATAAAGAAAACTTGCTTGTACTTATTTGTAGAAGTAAAACTCTACAATATATATAATATATTATATATAGTTATTATATATATATTTTATATATATATATATATATATAATATATTATATGATATTATAATAGATTAAACGGAGACAAACATACCAGGAGATGTGCAATAGTATATTAAGAATGTTTCGCGCTATAGCTAAAGGCGCATCATCAGCTATAAGTAAATAATAAATATAAAAAAACAATGTCTACAATATTTACGATTATATAAAATATATAGAAAAGTAAAAATATATAAAAATTACGTAAATTACAAAAAATTACAAAATTAAATCTATTATTAACCTCGTTTTACTAACCTTACATACTGGATGAACCATAAGAATGAATGAACTGGAGATGTCAGGTATGTTCTCAAAAAAATTCTTCTACTCATTTAACTCAAAGAAAATTTTCTCCCCTGTTTTTTTCTTTAAGGATCTAAATATTCTGAGAGACTTAGGAAAGGACAAATCCATCATCATATGTTGCCCCGACAAGGGAAAAGGAGTAGTGCTTCTTAATAAAGCATCCTATCTTCATCAAATGAACAACATTTTGAACGAGGCCTCAAAATTTAAACTGCTTACAGGTTGTATTTTTAAACATTTACCTAGAGTAGAGGATAAGATCAATAACTTTTTGTCAGGTCCCTAAAATCCTGGACCCCCTGAGTAGTAAGGGGAGGGAAACTACAGGGTGTGATGCCACATGACCAGCGATGAGCACAATCGCTGGTCAGGTGTATATATTTTTTTTAATACTCAGCTACCTTCATGGGTGTTTTTTAGTGCTTTTTTTATTTATTTATTTTTTTTTCGCGGATTTCCCCCCCCCTTAAGGGGGAGGGGGTGGTTTCGGAGTTCACCAACGCGTTTTCGCTTAACCGCAAGGCCCTGCCGAACCGCGCCGCACCGCGCCGCACCGCACTGCACCACGCCGGACCGTTTTTTTTTTTTCGCTGTTTCGCATCCTCGTTTTTTCTATAACTCATCTACCTTCATGGTCCTTTTTATTCCGAAATATTTCAGTTTATTTCACGTAGGATCATGAATGTATTTTTAATATCCACGAATGTATTTTTCATATGACGTCACAAACAGGTATCTATCATAGTACAAAGACTCGCTAGGTCTAAATACAATGCCTTATCAATTGGTTTCATAATATCCATTAGGCTTAAATATATTATATATATAATTATATATTATATATATATATATTATTCTATTTATTATATATATATATTATATATATGATATATAATATATATATATATATATATATATATATATATATATATAATATATTATTATATATATATATATATATACATATATATATATATATATATTTATATATATATATAATATATATATATATATATATATATAAAATTATATAATATATATATATATATATATATCTTATATAATATATATATATATATATATATATATACTAAAGGATAAGTTTGTTTGTTTTTCCATCTAGCTCTGGTAGGCCTCTTTGAACGTGAGCTCAGAAGTTTATACCTCATCACCACCTTTCACATACTTTGCACTTCTGTTCTCGAGGGTCGTAGCGGTGAGTAGGGTTTCACTGATCCCCCATATCCTCTATGGCTGCTCTTGTGCTCTTCTGGAAGGTTTCACAGGTCTCCCGAACCCTTTGGGCCCTCTCTTTGAGGAGTGGTCATCAACTTGTCATTTTATACTACTTAGCCATTGTATATGCACAGACGTTTGCGCATACATGTATATGCATCATGCGTTTGCGCATCTCATCTTCTATCTTCTGAAGCGAATCATCCCACCCGCAAGGAATAACATTAAATTGCGGGAATTTAAAAAAAGTGACCTATACCAGTCACTAACCGAACTGGAACTCGACCCCTAACCACTCTGGCAAATGTATTGAACTTAACAGATTGGGCTCTCTGAATGCCCATTTATACCTGAACATTTAATCCTTACATATAAAGGGTTTTATGCATAGCACAAATTTTGGAAATAGCTATTCTATATTAAAATTTTAGAAAAAGTGTATCTCGATTTTGCATTTTATATATATATATATATATATATATATATATATATATATATATATTATATATATATTATATAATATATATAATATATTATATACTATTAATATATATATATATATATTATATATATATATATATATATATATATATATATATATATACTAATATATATATATATATATATATATTTATATATATATATATATATATATACAACGAGAGAGAGAGAGAGTAAAATCGCTATCATCCATACACACATACATATACATATACTTACACCTCACACACACACCACCACACACACACACACACATAACACACACCATACACACACACACATACCACACACACACCTTTTTACTTAAATAAAAATGAGTCTTGAGGTATGAACGGATCGGTATCAAGAGGAGCGTTCGGGACGAAGCCCTATAAATGACTCATTCACAATTGATGAATTGAGTACTGGTCGCTACCTAAGGTTAATAAGGTATCGAGGAATCGATTGGTTTTTATAATTATACAGTTTGCTAGGCATGCTCTAGTATCGAGTTAAATCTTAAGCCTACCCCTGATCATAAGACAGCCCTAATATTGGTGCCTATCCCTATGTTATAAGGTATAAGGATTCGAATTGGTGTATATTATAAGTTGCTAGACTACTTCCTACTATGCAGTTACGCCTTTTTCTAGCATTTCTTGCCGATAGAATCATTATCAAAAGACGTTTTACACATTGGGCATGGAACGCAAAACGTTTCCTAGTCCGTGTCCGCAGGTGGACCCCGCCGCGTAACCGCCGCCGCGTGGCGTGCCCGAGACGCAATATTCGCGCGGAAACGACAAATATGATATCATGTAACTATTCAAGAATTTTCTTTATGCAAATATACTATGAATCATTTTATTTTACTACTTAAACATTTTCTATTAAAAACATATACTTTACATACTTTAAAGCAGTAAATCAGTAATCAATAGAGGTGTTACCTAGCATCAAGGGTTAGTATGCACTCTTTTGTACTCTACTCGCTCTCTCATGGCTTTAACTCATATGTTTTTGACTGGCTTTAACTGCATGTTTTACTCGCTTAAACTCATCATGTTTTAACTGCTTTAACTCTGTTTTAAAACGCTGCTTTACTTCATTATTTATTAACATTACATACTTTAAAAGCAGTAAATCAGTAATCAATAGAGGTGTTACCCAATAAAGGGATTAGTATGCTTTTCTTTTACTGCTTTTACTGCTTTAACTCATATGCTTTACTGCTTTAACTCAATGCTTTAAAGCAGTAAAACATACCTTAAAGCAGTAATCAGTAAATCAATAGAGGTGTTACCTAGAACAAAGGGATTAACGGTAATGGCTTTTTGTTTTACTGTTTTTACTGCCTTTACACTCATAATGCTTTACTGCTTTTAACTCATATATTTATTTACATTACATACCTTAAAGCAGTAAATCAGTAAATCAATAGGGGTGTTACCTAACACCAGGAGGGCTTTTAGTACTGCTTTTGTTTTACTGTTTTAACTCTTGCTTTAACTCATATGCTTTACTGCTTTAAATCAATGCCATATATTTATTAACATTACAATCCTAAAGCAGTAAAGTCAGTAACTCATGAGCGTGTTATCTAACACCAAAACGGAGGATTAGTTATGCTTTTTTTGGATGTTTACTGTTTTTACTGCTTTATATATGATCGCTTAGATTCTATTGATATATATATTAACGATTTATAGATATATATATATTTAGTATTTTTTTATTTTCTTTTAATACTTTTTATTTAAAATTGTAATGTAAGAAGAAAAACACAGAGTGTCTGATATATAACATTTTTTCATAAAATTGTACGAAATTTATTAAAAGACATATTACTTCGAAACAGTAAATCAATAGAGCTGTTGCTTGGCAACAAGGGGATTAGTAGGCTTTGTTTTTACTACTTTTACTGGTTTTGCATTACATCTTATATTTTTGTTAACCATTGTTTTCTTTTATATTTTTGTTTTAATACTTTTTTATCTATTATTTTTTAAAAAATTGACCTGATTCAAGTCCCTCAGGTACTTCTTACGATTCAGATAAATTTAAACGTGTTACCAGAGGAAGAATAAGAAAACACGCTTATAATAAACCCTAGTTGGATTAAATCGTAATTATGTATTATCATATATATTATAGTATATATATTATTTATATATATTATATATTTATATATATATATATATATATATATTATATACATATATCTATTTTTGTGTATATTATATATTATATATATATATATATATATATATAATATATATTATCTATATATATATATTATATATATAATATATTTAAATATATATATATATATATATTATATTTTTTATATATATATATTTTTGTAAAAAATATATATATATATATACTATATCATATATATATATATATATATATATATATATATATATATATATATATATATATTATATATATATAATATATTTAGTTGTAATGCTGTGTATATATATTTATTTAGTTGTAATGCTTGTGTATAAATAAAATATGTTATCTATAGACCTTTTTTTCTTTAACCCTTAGACTTTTATATCACATTTTTGTGAAAATGTATATATATGACTATTTATATATTACTATGTTCTATTATATATATATATAGTAAAAATATATATAGTATATAATATATATATATATTTATTATTTAATATATATATATATATATATATTATATATATATTATATTATTATACTATATATATATATATATATATATATATATATAATATATATATTATATTTATATATATATTATATATTATATATATATATTATATATATAGATATATATATATATATTATATATATATATATTGATTATTATATATATATATATATATATATTATATAGACGCTTACATGTGTGTCAGTAGTCAACATGGAGGCGAAGGAGGTGGTTGATAAGTATTACTTCAATATGAGGGAACCAAATAGTTTTGGGGGTTTCACTTGGTTTGCTTTAAGGTTTCCTAATGTTGAGAAAAAAGAGTTAAAAAAATATTTAGAGGGTGAAGAGGCATTTACTCTACATAAACCTGTAAGAAAAAAATTTCCTACGCGGAAAACTATAGCTCCACAGGTCGATAGTGTATGGCAGATAGATTTAACTGAAATGATTAAATATAGTTCTTATAATGAAGGATTTCAATACATACTTTTTACTATTGACGTATACTCTAGATACTTATGGTTAAAGCCATTAAAAGATAAAAAATCCAAGACTGTGAGTGATGCAATGAGAGAAATTATAGAAAGGGAATGTAGGTGGCCAAAAATGTTCTGGTCAGATAGGGGCGGTGAGTTCTTAGGTAACGCGTTTCAAGAATTAATCAAAGAGTATGATATAAGCTATTACAATACATTTTCCGTAAACAAAGCGGCTATAGTTGAAAGAGTCCAGCGCACTATTAAAGAGCGCATGCATAGGTATTTTACTAAAATGAATACTTTTAAATGTATTGATATTACCTGGACGACTAGCTTATTCTTATAAAGATCTTACAATTTAAGAACTATAAAGACACGCCTTTAAGAAATGTTAAAGCTGGGATAATCCGTTTATCAAACGGATAAACCTGGTATTGCACGCTAGACATACACATCTGTGGCAGGTGAAACGATAATGGAAAGATGTATCTCGAAAGAAGAAAGAGACAGAAAAGGATACGAAGCCGGATGGACTACAGAAGTTTTTAAAGTTTGTAATATACGTAGCTTCCCTACTGAAGGTTTAAAATTATATTATCTGGAAGATTTAGATGGAGAAAAGATAAAAGGTGGATTTTATAAACAGGAAATACAGAAAGTACGATTTAATTCTAAAAGTAATGTATATAAAATAGAAAAAATATTAGGTACAAAAGGCCAAGGCAAATCTAAACAGTATTTGGTGAAATGGGTGGGATACCCTGCTAAGTGTACTGGTATATAAGTACACAAGCATGATGTCAGAGAAACGTTGGTTCGTTACCTAGATGGTGTAGAGGAAATCCTTCCCGTTTAGCATACGGCGCATTGTTATGCAAAGTTCATATTAGAAAGAAACAGATGCAGTAACTGCAGCAAAACGGAATATATATAAGAGGTGTAGACAGATATATTTTTTCATTCAATAACATACTCTCACAGTGTAAATATAGTATAAGAAAGACACTCCTGTAATAATGGACGAAGTAAGGGTATTCAGAGGATCAAAAATGCAGAGGGGGTATGGCCTTGGTGGATTTTTTGCCAAGCTATGGAGAAGTGCAAGACCTCTACTCAGGAGAGGTGGGGAATATATAGGTAAAAAAGCTATAAGAACAGGTTTGCATACTATTCAAGATATTGTTGCAGGAAAGAATCCTCGTGCAGCATTAAAAAGACGTATTGCCGATGTTTCAGATGAGATGTTGGATGATGTTAAGCGTAAAATAAGGCGTAAAATGTCAGGTCAAGGTCGAGGGGCCAAGAAGATTGTCATAAAGAAAAAGACTAAGCGGAAAAACCCTCTAAAGAAAAAATGTATTGATGTATTTGCTATTTAATTACTAACTGTTAACTTTTATACGAGAAGGGTATTACTGTATATAAGTAATGTTTTTCATGAAAATGTTCATTATACGACCAGAACTCGCACATACAAGATGCATTTCCTTCATCCCTTCTAGTCCTGATTGTTGTAAGAGGAATTGGATCTCTTCTCCATGAACCCTACACAGATTAGCGTAAGCGACTCCAACTTTTATCAGTATTAATCCTATGCATTCAATTACCAATACAGATGTCCTCTAGAGTTCAATATTCCAGGCAAACTCTGATCAATACCTAGATCATCTAATGTGTTTTTATTATTGTAAAACCAAAATTGACAAAACTGATGGTACAGATCTCCTTTCGGGTGATGGACCCATATGTATTACAGAATCAAATTTCTGTATACATGTTTTCACTCAGGTTGAAGTCTATCTTAACGGAACTTCACTAGGTGCATCAGCTGCTAATTATCCTTATAGAAGCTATATAGAACATTTGTTAAATTATTCAGACGATGCTAAACAATCTCATCTCCAATCATGTGGTTTTTATAGTTTCAAAGATAAAGCTGCACATATAGATAAATCAGCTAAAGTCATAAATAATACTTATGAATTTTACGGTCGATTAAATGGCGATATCTTCTCTCAAGAAAGACTCATTCTACCGTCTGTAGATACTAGAATCCTTTTAACCCGTCAAATTCTAAATTTGCTCTTAAAATAAAAAGTAAGCTATGCTACGGTGGTATGTCCAGAAGCCTGTTTTCAAGTTGTTAGAAGCCTATCTTTATGTTAGAAAAGTGAAATTGACTCACTTTCCGTATCTGGTGGTAGCCAGCCAGGCTTACTGTATGGGCTTCCCAAAACACACAAAACAGTAAAACAAATGCATACTAATCCCTTTGGTGCTAGGTAACACCTCTATTGATTTACTGATTTACTGCTTTAAGGTATGTAATTTATATGAGTTAAAGTAAAGCAGTAAAGCATATGAGTTAAAGCATTAAACAGTAAAACCAAAAAGCATACTAATCCTTTGATGTAGGTAACACCTCTATTGATTACTGATTTCTGCTTAGGTATGTAAAGTAATATGTTTTTTAATAACAATTTTTGTATAATTATAGTAAAAATGATGTGATTCATAGTATATTTTGAAAGAATTTTTTAAATACCGTTTACATTGATATCATATTTTTCGTTCGTGGCGCGGTAATATTGCGTCTGCGGACGCACGCTGGGCGGTTATGCGGCGGGTCGCACCTGCGGACGGGGACTAGGAAACGTTTGCGTTCACTGCCAAATGTGTAACTCTTTAGATATATATTTTGTCGGGCTAGAAAGTGCTAGAAAAAGGCTAACTCATA
>JABUQX010062748.1:0-10000 GCA_015478945.1 Trachelipus rathkii | reverse complement strand
TCACATCCTGTTCCAACATGCATATTTGGAACTGTTCTATACCCGGAGCGCTGACAATTATTGCTAATCTATCAGCAATTCCCAATGAATGGTTACAGTATTTTCATTTTTCAAACAGATTGTAATTTCTTTCTTTTTATTTTCGATATCTTCACTAGTATGGGACGATTTTTCAAAGAAATGTAACGTTAATACATATACTTCACAGTTATGTGCTGCTCCCCACGACTCGCGCATTAAAATTTCTTCTATGCAGCATCATGCCGATTCCGAACAGCCGATAGCAGGATTCATCAAAGTGCTGATCCGATTCCGATTCTATTCTTTTGAAACAAATGTCTTCAACTGTTGTCGATGTGAAAATGGTTGCAAAGCTCTTAGCGCAATACTTCCGTGGACAATCTGTGCTAAAGAATTGTCGAGGTTAAAATCTGATGACATTTTTCAATAGTTGTACGATAAGATTCCACTATTTTCGTTTTGTTAAGAGTATCAATCAAAGTTGGTTGCTTAGAACAGTGGTCTCTAAAGTGGGGTACGCGTACCCCAAGAGGTACCCAAAGATGATATGGGGGTACACCAAGAAGTAGATTCACGACTCACTTGCGAGTTATGATCGGCGTTATCGATCCATGCAACAAGTCAATGGGTCCCGTTACTATTATTATATAGTGTTATATTATATATATTATATTTATAGTATATGTAGTGATTTTTGCTAATACTCGATTATCATGTTATTATATATATATAGGATAATCGACGGGTCGTAAGGTTATTTGTGGATATTAAGGCATATATCTATAGTATATATGATTATAAGGGGTATACATTTGTATAATTTATTTTCGCTTTTGTGGTAGCGGTCAAAAGGTTTAACCGCTGGCTTTAGAACATTGCGTGAATACTGAGCAACAGTTTTCTTCTCTCTATTAGGGTATTTCTCGACAGTAATATTTACTTAGAGGAGAGTTTTGCTAATTTTCTGTTCTTTGTTTTCCTTTTCTTCTTCCTTCCTTTAAAGTTGTAAGCATGATTTATCGTGTAATTAAATACTCTTATAATTTTAACGTGTGCAGAACTGACGAGGGCAATGGATATGCAATTACCATCTCCTATTGCTTCTTGAAGTGGATGGTCAAAGGGCAGTGGGTAGTGTTTTATTATGTGTTTTTTTTATTCATCTTGCTCATGTCGAAAATTTCCATGCTTAAACTTTTTTTTGATTTTAAAAGAATTTAGATCTTTCTCGGTTACATTGTCTTATGTGATTTTCTTCTGTAAACATCCGCTTGCGCAGAGAATTAGGATAAATTTTTGGTTCAGTAATAAGTTATAATTGGGGTTAATTTTATATGTGATATTCTGATTTAATGAAATTCTCTCTCTACATAGTTTTCTCTTAAACAAAAGAAGATTGCTGTGCATGATTAATTGCAATGCTACGTATTAATTTCTTATTACTCCTATATTAAGAGAACTCTATGATATATGTATTTATGTCTCAAATATTTATTCCTATTATTATAATTATATAATAAATATAATAAATTATTACAATTTGATATATTCGCGTTGAATGCGCTATCCTAGTTTTCGATATTGAATTATAATATATATTATCTGGCTAATATTATAATTGATAAAAACTATAAAGCATTTATTAATTTAATTAGCTATATAAGTCCTAAGTTTAGACTCTCAAATATAATATAATAAAGTATAATGCAGCATAATATATATTATAATATAGATTAAGTTCTAATATTATAATGCGGTGAAGAAAAACAAAATAAGGCTTAGCGCTAAGAGTATATATATATATAATAATAAGGATATTATACATACGTTCCAAATCAGAAGATATTTACGTACAATTCGAAATTTTTATGGTGTATCATCGTACCTTATTAATATGTATATTAGCTTACAGGACTAAGCCTCATTTACTATAATATAATAGTTTAATAATTAGTATATATTATCAAGTGTTCGAGATGTATTGAGCGGAAAGAAATTCTTATCCTGGTATTGATGAAACTGGTTGGAAATTTATGTATATTAATAGAACAAATTACTCTGAAGGGTATCATATCTCCCTTAAAATAAGCAGGCCTTATATTTCCTAATCACAATTTTAAATTCATGCTTACAAGTATTTGAATTATTGGTGGTAAAGCTGCAGTGTGATTGCTTTTCCTATTTATGAAAAGGCTTTCACAAAACAATGTGTGAGATATCTCATGGAGTTTCCAGAAGTAACGGGTGTGTGTAAATCCTGGAAAAGTTGAAAATGTTGGCGGTTGGCGAATGAAATTAAATAAGTGTAACTGGACATGTTTCAGCGATGCCTCAGTTTGGTAGATTTGAATTTTAAAGTCGGAACTCGTGAGTAAGGATAAAAGGTTAAAATTAAATGACAAACGTCTTAGGATAATGGGTGCAGAAGCCGACAGGCTACCGGAGGGAGCGAACGATGTGTGATGAAAACAAATTATAACTGAGAGGAAGAGGAGAAAGAGACAAAGGTGGTACATGTGTACACGGGTTAATCACTAGTTCACTCCTGGATAAACACTAGTCTAGTGATAGAACACTGCAAGAAACCCATTATTTCTTTGACAGCCTCTATATTTTTATGATTTGATGTAGCATAATTTATGCGGGTAGGATGAATGCTACTAGACAATTACGCCTTCAAAATAACTTTTTACCAAATAGCTACGAGAAGAGTTCGTATAGGGTGTCGAGCTTTGTCAATATTAATAGTATGTAAGTACTATCGACCAGATCTGAACAACATAGTTACCCTTACTCTCAGATCTTTTCATTACGCGCGTGATAAATTTATTTTTTATTTTTAGATGATTGGACTATTAGTAGAGTGATAGATTGGAGCCATCTAATCCAACAAAGAATGGCTATATGGTGCAGTTTTTATAAAGTGGGCTATGATGACTTTAATGATCTTTTAGTGGGATACTGATATACTTACAATTTCGATAGTCTAGTTCAGGGCGAGACTTGACGGTCTATTTGAAGCTATTACTTATAAACGAGTAATGTGGAGATCTTCTGTATTGATTGGCTGTGTATACTAGGGATATTTGAATAGGTGTTATGTAATATACACAAAACAAAATATAACTTATATTATCCAGATGGATTCCGACTATAGTATGAGTGAAGAAAGAGATAATGAATATGTAAAAGAAAGGTGAGTAGAATAACGAGAGTATAAGTAAGATTGCAGTGCTTGATCTCTACCCTTATACAGGGAGTGTACTCTATATCTAGATCACTAGGGGTGTAATATATATATACTATTTTACTCCGCGTTTATAGATACTACCTATTCTAACTCTATCCTAAACAGATAGAAGTTTACGAGTATGTGTGAGTGATATTGAAATGGATTCTAGATAAGTGCATATTTATTACTTAAGTTGTTTAATTATAAGTTTAATATCTGATAATAATTTGAGTAGTATCATAAACTTAGTATATAGGAAATATTCTTGAAAAGAAGGGTTTATGAATACCTTAAATTTAACTACCCGTTTTGGTAGAGGGATAGTATGATAGAGAAGGATAGATTATGTTCTTAAGGTAGGATTTTCAGATGTTTTGATATATCACATTGCGAGTACATTGCATTAATTTTATATTACTTATATAATAATATACCGGATCTATTAGATATTGATAGACGAATCTGATGGTATAGTGGATTTTGACCCTATTTTACAACTGGGAGGAAAAGTTATTCCATAATCAAATTAACCTTTACGAACATCAGAGCCAGGCTGTCTATGCTCTAAATTCTCTATAATTATAGTCGTAAATTATCGTTGCATTTTTTAAGTGATTTATAACGAAATCTAACAAATTTTATTATTTTTATATTATTATTATTATCTCTTGATTATTTATTAATTATTAAATTGAGTATTATTCAATATCTTTTGTTGAGTTATTATTATTTTTTATTAACTCAGTTTAATTTTTTCTAAGGGTCTTTTCATTTGTATTAATATATTTTTTACATAGTTGAATAGGATGTATACTTATAATTAGTGGTATTTGTGGAGTTTTAGAAATACCATTTTATATGTTTCTCGCCACCCCCCGGGTCCTCCACTCAGCACCCCACGTTGTAGAAGAGAGGTGACTAAGAAATCTAACGTGCGATGGCAACTCATTTTGAGATGAAGAATATGAGGGAGGTAAGAGAGACGGTGGTCCAGGGTCACTCTCAATAATAAAGCACATCCATAATTCTCAATTTCAATTTCATTGTTATAATCTTTGAGACACTGAGTTCTCTCTCCGAACTTTAACTAAATAATATAATTAATAAATCACTACAGGAACATTCTCAATATTTTTAAAACGATAGATACAAATAAAAATTGGTCAATTTTTTTATTTTGTCACTTATGTTATATATGATGTTAAAACGTTACACAATTTATGCTTCCTATAACATTATGAATGTATTTAACTCCAAATCATTCACTTAAAATTCTATTTTTTATTTGATTTCATTGCCTGGCACCCAGTCACCAACAGGGTTCTTCACCTTAAGGTCCTTTTACTATATATAGATGGTACTGAAGGTTATCATTATTCCAACCGGTTAATTAAATATAAGATTTCAACAACAGTAGGTTAGGTTTTTTATCATAGTTATTTATTTAATTTGTAGATATCTAGGATCGCCCCTACATGTATAGGTGTGGATTTCTCATCTCATCCTCACTGTATATTCAGTGTATTATATTAGGAATTAAATATTGCATTTACATAATTTTTATATGGAGGGAATTTAAGAGAAGTATTATACTTGCTAATAACTCAAAAACTTCATATATTAATGATATAATATTAGTATATAGTGCTTCAGGTAGAGGTTTATGTAATTGTGGAATTTTCACTAATATCTTTAGAGAGTTTTAATCTTATATACTATTAGGTAATATACTTGTAGGGCTTAACAAAAATTATATATGATATATATATAATATAATACGTATATATATAAATATATATATATACTACTAAATAGTGAGTTACGTTTGAGATGTATTGTGAGATAATTTATTCATCACCCTACTATGCTATTGTTTATGATAAGTGTTTTTCATTAAATTTTATATTTATTAATTTTGTAGATTATATATATATAACGAACAGCACCACACTACCTATATATTCCCACAGAGAACCCCATATATCCTGGAACTAGTCAAGGATAGACTATTGCATTAGTTATGGATCCTATGTATATAAGTAAACTTATAGGTTATATCAGCGCGCTCAGTGTAAAAAGTTTGTATATGATATTTGATGTTTAAATTGCTTCAGATATTGTATATAACTGGTATAATTACTAATTTACCTTCTTGAGCCTATAAAATTACCTAAAAAATGAAAATACGAAATAATGGTTATTGAGTAGTAAAAACACAAGAGGAATTGAAGTATCTCAAGTATACTCCGATGGTTAATGATCGTTTATGATAATTGAGATGCGCTATAACGACTTCGTATATTACTTATAATAGTAATTATAATGAAATATATTATAAACTATAATAATAACTATGATGAACTCGAGAGTACTAATAATCAGTTATTGTTACCTATTACTGTTCGGTATTATATAGTGGCCTATTATCTCAAATTTAGGGCTCTATTCAGGATATATTAATAGAACAATTTTGTACACGAAAGAGACCCCAGGTTATAGCATATAAATGGTCTAGTCCAGAAAAAATACATATAGTTACTTTTAAATGCAAACGAGTAAAATAGTATTTTAAAATTGTTGATAAGAGAAACAAGCAGTTGTCATAGCAGACTTAGTTTATCTTCTTTGATTGTTATACTGCCGATCGGTTGATGAACCTAAAAAGTGAATAATATAGAATTATGTGGAGTAAAGATAACTGATGTAATGAAAATATTTGAAAAATTCTAAATCTAAGATAATATAATATTAAAACGAAGTACAAGAGGAATATAGGCGAGAAAGATGGAATGAATTGAGAGGAATAAACAAATTAGAGCCGTGATTTAGGTGATTTTGATATTTAACCAGGCTTCTTGGTGTACGTTATTCTCTCTTGTGACATATCTTCTTCTTTATCATTGTAATGGAAGATGCAATTACTGATAGCACTCGTATTTATCAATTCATGTCATCTAGTTACGGTGGTTCCATTAAAAATGTCTAATCAAGGTATAAAACACTTAATTTAATCTACATATTATTATAATATATCCAATACCTTGTATTCGTAACGACGAATATTAAGGTATAGTGTCATCAATACATTGATTAGTTATTGAATGTATTGGTACATGCTTTGTGATGATTATAATTGTCCCGGGAACAGCTAAGTGCTTCATTGGCGAATTATTGAGTTATTGCTAAGAATAGTGAGTCTTAAATAAAAGAACTGAATTGATAAAAAAGTGTTAACAAGGTGCTGGAACACTTAGTTGGGCGTGAGTTGGGTCTGTTAAATTTAGCCTGGAGGGAAACTCTCACTCTCTCTCGTATCTGTATAATTTAAGCCTGTCTTGAGCCAAGTTTTGGCTGGTAAGAATGGTCTCCCTCCGAGAGTGTATTTCCATTAATTTAATTAGTTCGGTAATAACTGAGCACAACTCAATAGGCGCACGGGTGAACATGCCTCACTCCACGAGAATTAAGAATTCTCGGTACATCTGTCAGTCCGTCTCTCGTCCCTCTCATTTGCTCGTTCTATCTTCTAGACTGGTGTCACACCAAAAGGCTCATCACAATTAAATAAGCCCACACACGCTATCACTGACTAAAAGATCGTCGCACAGTACTTTATACAGCTCAGTAGTAAATAACTCGTACACGACTCGACTCTTATAGATACGGATTCACAACTGAATAGTTATTCTCATTAAGGCACTCGATATCATTGAATTTGATTATAACATATATGATGTAAAATTAGCCGTATATAATTCTGAGAGAATTCTGTCAATCTTGCAAATCCCACGTAAATAGATTCGCAGATGCTGCTGTGTAAGAATTTCTCATTTAGCATAAATCAATCTGCTTCACTCAATTTATCTTCCACAAAGTTAACTCATGAGTTAAGAAATTTAGAAAGGTTTCCTATGGTTTTTATAATGTGGCACGTCTAGAATGAAAACCATGATAAAGCTAAAATTTACTGTTAACGAATGTAGCTGATTATTGGGACACAGATATTATCAGTCCTGAAGTTGAATTGAGGGAAGGCGATGGATATATAAATGTCACTCATAAAGTACTAACAAAGAGATATGCAATCAATAAGTTTGACCGCAAATAGATGCAGTTTAGCAACAGGTAGGTATTTGATTGGAGAGAGAGGGTCGGAATTTTCTTTTTACCTTTACGCCTCTGATATACGGAATATACAGCCTTAATTTAAGTACTTCTTTTATCGAGTGTATAAATATTTGTAAAGAGAGGGGACTCGTTAAATTATATTAATCTTAATATTTTATACTCAATTGTTATCTAATACATTTAGCTAACCGGAATATATAACACTGGAGTGGCGTATATTCTAAACCTACCCAGTTTTTTAGTACTGAAATCCTACTAAAATAGTTATTAGATTATATAATATATATTATAGATTATTATATATATATGTGTAGTATAAAGTATGTGATTTCATCATATACTTATTATAAGCATAAATACTTGTATTAAACTATCAAACAGACTAATGAATAAGTAAAGATACATCACTACTATTATACTCTAAATAGATTTATTAAGGGTTAAGTTTATTATGGCTTGTTATTGTATTGTAAAACCCGTATATATATTATCTTGTCAAGCACATATATACAAATGAATACCTAGCCTGACTAACTGAGTTGCGATAGGGTTTTTTTCATATATATTTCTTGGTTGTACTAGGATTGTAGGTAGGGCTCTCTCAATGTACTAGTAGTAATTGTCCAATAGGTTGTAATCGTTTACACGTTTATCAGGTGAATTTATAAATGGTGGGATTACTGTGTCTATTTATAACAGTCATGAACTCGTAAATTAACAATTGTACGTTACGTCTGTCTGTCAGACTATAATATACTAATAGTTTATATTTACTCTAAAAACCGACACTAAAATTAAATAATATTAGATAAATAGTAAACGGGACAGATGAATCAATTCTATAATAAGGAAAGGAAAAATAAAAATAGGAGTACATATACTATATATATATAGGTGTACTCATAAATTATATATAGTACCTAAATAGAAGTTTTAGGTATAACAAGCAATAGAAAAATCTGCTTGAATTTCAAGCATACAGAAAATGATACTAAGAGACTAGCTGATCTACATATACTATGTTTAAACATAGGTACTTTAAGTATAGTACCCTCTACACTACACGATAAATACCATATATAACATAATATAAAGAGTCATGTTATTAAGAATCCAGTTATTAATTACTATATGTGCTATATAGCTTATAGTATAAAATTGATGGGTATTCAACCTCTCACTATAAATCAGCACGAAGGAACAATCACTGGTCACTACATCACGGGAATGAAAATAAATGCAATGTGAAAGCTAAATTATATTAAAATCACATTGAATAAGCCTAGCCTTTTAATGTCTCAATATTTACGCTTATCTATATTATACATTACTACAGTATTATTATATGTTCTTCTTCTTCTTTATTGATTATTTATACTTAAATATTTAGCGTATATGATTATTTTAATTAGACTATAATAATAAATTCGTTTAATCAATTCGAATAAAAGATAAGATACGGAGGTGTAAGTATAGGACCTAGGAGTTCAAATATATAGGTAGTTTTTAAAAACGATTCTAATAATTGATTTTTTAATAATTGTATTATTAAATATAAGTTAAGGGAGGGAAACTATTTACAAGATGGTGAGAGTAGTAGTAACGCTCTAGTGAGGCTTACCTATATTATATATATATAATTTACTATTTATAAGTAATGTACTCTTGCAATTAAAATATTTAGCTTTAATACAGTATAGTAATAATAATTTTATAAGTAATAATGGGTATATAGGGATATTTCTGTTTATATTGTATTTGATATCTACTAGAGTATTTATTTTGTGACTTTCTGACATTCATATTTATTAAAGGTAAGGGAAATAAAGGGGAATATATATATTTATCAAGTTATTGTAATATATTATATAAATGATCTTCATTGCCATATTGTAACCCAAGGTAACATGTAAATAACCAAAGTAGTTAAGTTAATATATTTCTGTAACCACACCTTCTAGCTCACTTTATGGAAAACTCACTTTTTTGTATGATGTAGGTATATCTTTTGAGTTCCCAGAACTATAGGAACGTATAGGGTATTTTTATCATAATCCTTTATCAACTTTTGTCAAATATTATATGTTCTCTTTTAATAATATATCCTAGTATATCATTATAATCGCAGGAATTAATTTCAGTAATTAATAGTGTGTTAACTACATTTGTCAAACTATTTAAAATTCTAAAATCTACAAAAAATAGATAAATTATAACCTGTGGAATAATTTAGTAAGTATTATGAAATAACTTATGTGCTATAGTATATAGTTAAACGACGGCTGGTAACTAATATTAGCTGTATGTGCTACTATAATATTGACTGATGGTAGATATACGTACGCTACCATCTAGATAATACAGAGTGAGATAATCATATACTATTATGATTTTGGCTTTCTTATATCTATTATTCCCCTACCTTGATTCTATCTCCATAATATTAGTTAGTAACGCGAGTTTTGTTTTTTTCTATGTTTACGCAGCTAATTATTTTATATAAGCAAGCGGTGAGATAAGCTCACTCCAGTTAATACCCGTGATTATAGGCTATGCTTTATATTATTAATGTGAGGAGATATTGTTGAACTCCGGTCAATAAGGAACGTACAAAACTCA
>JABUQX010062747.1:0-25404 GCA_015478945.1 Trachelipus rathkii | reverse complement strand
TAGTACTTCGTTCAGTTTCAATTTGGGTGTTTATCGTTTTCCGCATTTATCGGTGAAACGCTTTCGCGCGTTTTCGTGCGCCGCTTCAATTATTATTATTATTATTATTATTATTATTATTATTATTATTATTATTATTATTATTATTAGTAGTAGTAGTAGTAGTAGTAGTAGTAGTAGTAGTAGTAGTTGTAGTAGTAGTAGTTGTATTAGTAGTAGTAGTTGTAGTAATAGTAGTAGTATTACCTAACAAGGTAAGAATAATTTTAGAAATGTTATCTAGAATGTTCCTGTCTTATATATGAATTTGATATATATATATATATATATATATATATATATATATATATATATATATATATAATATATATAGACATGTGCACTATCACTCTTATAACTCCTATTATACTCTTCCTATATATATATATATATATATATATATATATATATATATATAAAGGTATCAACATAAGAATATAAAATATGGCAACTATCATTACAAGGACGTTACATATATAATTCAAAATACTAAAAGTATATAGATTATTTTAAGATAATTTACGCAATTATATTTTTAATAATAGTAAAGTGTATGATCATAATTTTTATAGGGCATTCTCTAATGCCTACTAATGCCTACGGGGCATTTCATAACGGATTAAATGCCATGGCGAAATAGTTAAGATTTTCATATTTAAAAACAAATATAATTTTAATTTTAAATTTTAAATATATATATATATATATATATATATATATATATATATATATACTATATATATATTTATATATATATATACTATGCTGCTCAAATATAATATATGTATATATATATATAATAATAATATATAATATATATGTATATATATATATAATATGTATCGTATATATATGTATATATATATATATTCTTTAGCAATAACAATAATAATAATAATAACAACAATATAATAATATATATATGTATAAATATATATATATATAATAATAATATATATATATATATATATAGCATATATATGTATGTATAATAATAATAATAATATATACTATAATAACATATATGCTGCTCTTTCTTTCTTTCTTCAACTTCTTCATATATAATAATATATATAATAACCCAATAATAATATATGACCCCACTGTATATATATGTATGTATATATATATATATATATATATATATATATATATATATATATATATATAACTAATATACATATATATATTTATATACATACATAAAAATATAAATATATATATAATAACTGCTATATATATATATATGCTGTATAATATAATATATATATATAACTATATAACTAACCTTAACTTAATATATATATATATATATATATATAACACATGAACGAACCTTAATTTCGTCGGCAAACCAGAAACTGAACACCAAGATATGTAAAGGAACCATCGCCGACACAGACTTCTGACAACAAACAGACATCACCCCAGCCCACTGGAAACAACACATACGCCCAACTTTAAACTGCGCCTCCCCGACTTGGCATCCACTACTGACTAAAAGCAACATAAAGAAACTCCAAACAACACAAAACAAGGCACTACTGATTTATGACAGGATATATGTCAACAACACCACAACAACACCTACATGAAGAAAAATACTACCAATAGATATACACCTGGATATGATATAGGCACCCAATTCTTTGCCAAAACTCAAACATCCCAACACCCATGCCATACTGTCCTCTCCAATCCCATACTCCAAAGACTTAAACAACCACCTTCATCACCAGCCCCACAGATCCTGACCAATATCTCACCTCCAATAAACAAAGCATCATACACAGACAAATCCACACTCGATACTAACAGAAAGCTACCTAAGACGCAGACCACCAAACAACATTTTAAACAAACATCCACCAGAAATAGCACCATAATTCAACTCCCATCCCAGAACTAGCCAGTCACCTTTGACCAAACCTAAGATGCGACCACCACCCAAACTTACAATATTACAAACACAGATTCAAGCTCAACCAAACCAATACAAATATTTGTCCAAATTTTAAACGGATCCCAGAAAACATATCCCATTTTCTACTCCCCTGTCAATCTAACTCTTTACCCAGAGCAATCTGAAACATTTCAGCCCGGGATGATCTGTGGATGAGACCGGTTGCGGCGATGGGGTATCTGGATGCGGTATGGCGACCCTGAGGGAGTGGTTAGGGGTGAGAAAGTATATATATATATATATATATATATATACTTATATATATATACTTATATATATATATATATATATATATATAACTTCTTTCTTTATAACTATATTGCTATATATATATATATATATATATATATATATATATATATATGCGCATATATATATCTATATATCTAATAATATATATATATATATATATATATATATATATATATATATATGCTGCTTAACTTGTAACTGCTAACAACCAACTCAACCTGTGCTATCTTTGCTAACCTACTTCTTTCTTGCTATATAGAGAAAGTATATATATATATATATATATATATATATATATATATATATACTGAATAATAATACATTTTTTTGGAGCTATCAGTAAAAATAATTAATTTGTATACCCAATGATACCCAAAAGGGTATAACTGTGACTGAGATTTGAAGGCCTTTCAACACCATAATTACCATTATTATAAATTAAATATATTTGTTATTAATATCATTATTGTTATTTTTAAACGTCGCAATGTCTACACTTTCACTTTTATAGATATGCTTTAGTGTGAGAATAAAATATATATATATATATATATATATAATAACAACAGCCGCTTATAACAGCCTTAACATGTATATATGTAGCAACAGCAATATACTATTCTTAACTGCTATATATATAGCACCAACCAATAACCAACAACCTTATATATACTTATATACCGTATATATATATATATATATATATATATATATATATATATATATAACTTAATAACCTTATATATATATATATATATATATATATATATATAACATATATATATATCAGGGCGAAGCGTCCAGTCATCTATTGGATGCGGAGTGAATTTGACTGAAGTAAATAAAATAATTAATTCAAATTTTCATTTTTTTTTCATTTTTATTATATATATATATGTAAAAAATATATATATATATATATATATATATATATATATATATATATATATATATATATATATATATATGCTCTGCATATATATCTTTACTATATACTATGCTATGCTATATGCGCGAAAAGCAGATCAATTAAAATGAATGCCCAGGTAATCTTTAAATTTGTCGGATCAATTGCGAGCACATTATCACTATTATTATATAATGCTCACATCTTTTAGCCAATCAAATTGCTCAAAAAATGTGTAGTAATTTAACATACATTACTCATCTCTATGTTTGTCGCAGCAACCCTATTTGATCAGTTTGTTTCTCGTATTAAAAGCCTCGGAACTTTAAAATTTCGTTCAAACTTCGGACTTCGGAAATATAAAATAAATTAAAACAGAAATTATAAATTCGTAAATTATTATTAAAATCAGTGAAAAACAATGTAAATTTTAGTCCTTTTACAAAAATAAGTCAATTAAAGTTCCTTACTTTAGCTGCAATTTAAACTTAATAAAGTATGAAATAATATGAAAAACACGAAACAATTAGAATCAAAAATCGAAAATTTAAACGCAGGCATCAGACCATCTTTCAATCACTAAACATCGTTCGTTCAATGAATCTGCAGTGCTGGTGCGTGTTTTTTTTATTATTTGTTTTACCTTCAAAATAAGAATTTCAAGGTAATGCTTATTAGTATTATATAATTATTTATAACGTTTTAGTATTTATTTGTATAAAATATATAATATTTCGTAACTGGAAAACAGTCAAATCAAATTATTATTATATTACGTAACTATAGGCTATAGGCTTCACAGTGTAAAGCCGTTTTCGTGTTTGCATTTGTGCTAAAAAAATGCCTGAGTATTCTAACATATATATATATATAACAAACATATCTATACTATATATATATATATGCTAATATTGAAAGCATCATGCATGTAACTAAAAACTATAACAGCTACGGGAAAAATAAATAGCATTTTTGATTTCAGCAAGCAATTTCATCGATAAAACTTTAAAAAAAATTATTTTATTCTAATATTTATTAATATCATCTTAAATATAAGTATAATCTTAGGTCTGGCAGCGTACTCTCTCATCAACCTTCCATTTCTGCAGTATGCAACAAAGTTTCCAAATATTGTTTTTTTATTAAGCTCTGGAGAAAATGTTAATTTTTTTCTTTTTTATTTCTTTTATATATATATATGTAACCAATAATATATATATATATATAATAACCTTAATATATATATATATATATATATATAAATATATATCTTTATACTCTCTATATATATATATATATATATATATATATATATATATATATATATATATATATATATATATATATATATATATATAATAGCGGTATTACCAAAACGAATTTGAACATTTTAGATAATTTATTAGCCGACTAGTTTCGGGTAAGAATACTTCTTCCCATTTTCAAGGCTTATATAAAATTAATAATAATTAAAATAATATAAAGTTGAAATAGATAAATCATATAGATAAGTTAATGATTTCAATATTATGTAGTAAAGAGTTCTTAATTTAAACAAAATTTCACTTCAATATTAAAAGGCTGTTAAAATTTAGATTTTCATTTAAGGTCGGTTTGAGATGCCAAATATACAAGTATTCTAACAACTGAAGATCGGGTTCCTCAGTTTGGGACAATATTCCAAAATTGGTATTTTGTATATGGTGGCCTTCCTGAAGAGAATGAGCATTTAGAGCTGAATAGGGAGGATGATGTAAATGGTCTAGAGTTCTAAATGAAATACGTTTATGCTCCGCAAAACCCGTGGAAAGGCTTCGTATTGTCTTTCCTATGTAGGTGGCATCGCAGTCACCGCATTTGTAATGATATATTACTGATGAGCATAAAGGTAATGGGAGTTTATCTTTGATTTAAAATATTTCTCAATTTTGTTTTCACTCAAAAATCTAAATCTAAATTTAAACTGTGGAAAGTTTGTTTTTAAAACTACGTCAATTTTACGAAGAATTTCGTAACTCATTCTCCCCAGAAAAGGGAACCTCATATACAAAATATCCTTGGGAGCTGTTAATTTAGCTTGAGATTAGTCTTTAAATTTTGCTGAAAGTAGTTTTCGAAAAGTTGAGTCAATAATAAATTCTGGGAACCCATTCTTCAGAAATAATGTTATCAGAAAATCAAGTTATTTTGTAAAATTAACATAAGATGACGAAATTTTATATCCCCTGTCAAAAAGAGTTTTATTAAACTTGGTTTTGGCTCAGGGCATGAATGAAATTACTGAGTGTAAATATATTTATAAAAAAATAAAAAAATATATATATATATATATATATATATATATATATATATATATATATATATATATATATATATATATATATATATATATATATATATATATATATATATATACCGGTATATATATACATGTATATATATATTGTATATATATATATAATATATATATATATATATATATATATATTGGCTAGCCTGTATATGTATAACAACCAGCAGCAATAACTGCTATATATATATAGCACCTTTATATATATATATATATATGCCAATATATATATATATATGCTAACAACATAACAAATAATATATATGTATATATATTTATATATAATAATAATATATATATGCTAACTGCTTTACTCTTAATAACCTTATAGCCATAACATAATAACTGCTGTATATATATATAACATATATATATATATATATATATATAGCTACAAGTAAGGAGGGACCCTGATTGATGAGAGTATAAGGAATCAAATAGGAGATTCTAAAGGTTAAAAGTTAATAAAACTTATTAAATATAAAGTTATTTAAATAAAATCATGAGCTTTCGTTCCAATGCTGGAACCTCGTTCAGATGAAATTTATACACTAACATTAAAAAAGCAAAAGTTACTGAGTTATATAATATTTAAAGTTTGGATAATTTAATTTTGTTATAAATTTTTGTGGTGCTCAAAATATTATTTTGTATTATGTCAATGTTGTAATCACATTTTTGTTTATTGAAATTATGTTATCCCTCCTACCTTCAACCTGAACTCGATTTTCCTACATCTACTTTCAAAAAAACTTTCTTACCCTTCTCATATCATCCATAAGGCCATAAAAAAAGGCAAACAGAACCTACTACAATCCTCCCATTAACCGCTCCCGTAATTCAAACTCTTTCCTCCCTCTACCTCAATTTCCTCTCAACCACATTAAAAATATCTTTCCAAAAACTCTACGTTTCACTTCCTCTGATATTCTTCCTCTTAAAAAACCCTTAAACCTCACATTCATCAACCCAGTGCCCCTAATGAACTTTCCCAATGTGTCTCCAAAATTCCATGTAAAGATTGCGAATCCCTCTACATTGGTGAAACCCACAATCTTACACGTCGACTCTATCAACACAAATATGACCTTCTACATGATAATCAAAATTCTTCCCTGACACTTCATCGCTCTACTTACAATCATTTCATTAACTTTAACCAAATGACACCTATTCTCCATGTTCAAAATTTACAAAAACGTAAACTCATCGAATCTTTTTGCATCATTAATTCAAATAATTTCAATAAACAAAAAGATTGATTACAACATTGACACAATACAAAATAATATTTTGAGCACCACAAAATTTTTTTAACAAAATTAAATTATCCAAACTTTAAAATTTAAATAACTCAGTAATTTTTGCTTTTTTAATGTTAGTGTATAAATTTCATCTGAACGAGGTTCCAGCATAGGAACGAAAGCTCATGATTTTATTTAGATAACTTTTATATTTAATAATTTTTATTAAATTTTAACCTTAGAATCTATTTGATTCCTTCATATTTCATCAATAGGGCCCTCCTACTTGTAAATATTTGTATCAGCGATCACTGCTTTAACTCCATATATATATATATATATATATATTTATATATATTTATATAACTAACCTAACCAACAACATATATATAACCTTATATGCTCTTAACTGCTGCTATACTATATATGCTATAACCTTATATGGTATATATTAAAATTAGAAAAGCCTGCCTACCCTGAGAGACAAGTCACGGCACGAGCCTGATTTTATATATATATATATATATATATATATATATATATATATATATATATATATATATATATATATATATATATATATATATATATATATATGCTGCTATATACTCTGCTTATATATATAGATTATTATAGATCAGTTATGGATGAACAAGATGTTATTACACAGCTAAAGAAAAAACCTTTTGGGTCACTCAAGTTTGAGAATAAACTTTTGATCGTCAAGAACGGACGTCCTTGCCCATCATTGAAGGATTTAACTGCAATTGTTAGGGAGAAAAATAAATCATACACCAGGCATTTTACAATCTCTAATTATGAGAACCATAATTGGCTATGCGGAAGTCAGAGTTTACTAAAATTGTTTTGTTGGCCTTGTCTTCTCTTCTCAAAATCCGCATATACTTCTTGGGTGTCAACTGGATTTTCAAACCTAAGCGGTCTTTCTAGATCGGCTAAAGCACATGAGAACTCCGAAAGTCACCTTCAGTGTGTAATGGATTTGTACGCCTTCGGTAAAGAAAGAGTTGATGAAGGATTAGACAAAACCCTGAGAGTTAATAATAGTCTACATAATCAAAAAGTTAAAAAGAACCGTGAAATTCTCAAGCGTTTAATTGATGTTACATGTTGCTTAGCAAATCAGGAATTGCCGTTTCGAGGACATGATGAAGGGAAAACATCTTTAAATAAAGGTAACTACATAGAAACTTTGAACCTTTTAAAAATCTGGGATCCATTACTCGCGGAACATTTTCAGACTGCTACAGTATTTAGAGGGACCTCGAGTGACATTCAAAATGATTTGATTAGTACTATTAGTGAAGTTGTAAATGAGGTTATTTTCCGAGAAATAGAAGAAACTGATTTTGTAGCTATCATGTTGGATGAAACATCGGATATTAAAAGTAGATCGCAATTGTCCACGGTTCTGAGGTATGTGCACAAGGGTGATAATTCTATAAAAGAAAGATTTATCAGATTTAATGATGTCAGTGCTGACCGAACAGCCGATGGACTATTCTCTCACATTAAGAATATTGTCAACGAATATAAACTAGCCGATAAGCTCATTGCTCAAACATACGATGGCGCCGCTGTTATGTCAGGTCATGTGTCGGGCTTACAAAAGAAAGTTCTAGATGAGTACCCTAAGGCTCTACATACTCATTGTTACGCTCACGTATTAAACTTGGTTTTGGCTCAGGGCATGAATGAAATTCCTGAGTGTAACTTATTTTTCTCCACTTTAAATGGAATTGCAACATTTTCATCTCATTCTAGCAAAAGGGCCTTTGCAGTTCAGGAACATCTTAAAAAGCATATTCCATCTTTTGCTCCAACAAGATGGTCTTTTACTTCTCGTTTGGTTAACACCGTTGATAGTTATTGGAAACCAATTACTGACTTCTTCTCAAGCATTTATGAAAACGATGATGACCAATGGAATGGACCAGACAGGTGCACAGCACATGGATACGTTGATTTCCTGAAAAATTTTGAAACAGTTTTTCTTTTAAATTTATTTTCGCCTTTATTCTCCCAATCGGACATATTGTTCCAAATTTTGCAAACGGAAAATATAGATATTATGGAATGCCTTAACTATGTAAAAGACTTCCACCAATATTTAAAAAACTTTAGGCAGGGTGTTAATCATTGTGATAAATGCCAAAAGAAATTATTGGACAGAATAATTTTAGAACAGGACAAGTGTGATAAATGTGAAATTGTTGGGTTTCTTCCACTTTGGGAAAAAACTGTATCTATGACGGGTTTACCCAAAAATAGGAGACGCGAAGATTTAGATAACTTGTCACAAGAACAACGATATCGCAGACTTTATTTCTCCATTATCGATAATTTAACATGTCATTTAACCACTAGATTCACTTCGCTCCAAAACTTAACATTTTTTGAACTCTTGAATCCTAGGAAATTTGAAATTTTTGCCCGAAAGAATGCTTTTCCCGAATCTCTTTTCGACAATTTAGGAAGAGTTTACCCAAACGTTTTCGATTTGTGTGGGCTCAAAAACGAATTAAACGTATTTTATAGAACCACTACTTTCCAAGGAAAATCCCCACACATATTAATTAAATTCCTAACAACAGAAAATTTGCACCAGCCCTTTAAAGAGATATTTAAATTGGCGAAATTGATTTCAACCATACCCGCGACGACTGCATCAGTGGAACGAAGTTTTTCAGCTCTCAAAAGAATACATACATACAAAAGATCCACTCAGAGCGAAGATCGTTTGAGTAATCTAGCGTTATTATCAATTGAAAAAGAAGTATTGGCATCGCTAAGAGAACAAGAAAATTTTTACAACATGGTGACCGAAAAATTTGCCACAAGAACGCGAAGACTGGACTACATTTATAAGTAAAGGGTAAGAATATATATATATATATATATATATATATATATATATGACGGAATATGCTAACTCATATATAACCTTAACCAACCTTATATGCGCTATATATATATAACTATATATATATATAATGTGAATGGGAACCGGACACTGTAGCGATGTTTACTACAAAATACCACGCCGCCGCGATATATATATATATATATATATATATATATATATATATATATATATATATATATATATATATAATAATATATATATATATATATATATATATATATATATATATACTATTATATATATATATATATAATACTTAATAACCTATATATATATATATATATATAATAATAATATATTATTATTATTATTACATTACATTATTATGTGTGTGTGTGTGTGTGTGTGTGTGTGTGTATTATTATTATTAATAATAATAATAATAATAATAACAATAATAATAATAATAATAATATAATATAACATAATAAATAATAATAATAATAATAATAATAATAATAATAATAATAATCATAATAATAATTGATCTACAAAATTATAGTTTTATCATAAGTTTTGCAATAAATATCCACCACAAACGGGCAAAGCCATAACTTAAGAGAGGCGTAACTAAGATTACTAAAAGAAGGTCATAAAATAACTAAAACCTTTCAATTAATATAAATACTTTAGGTGAGCTCAGAAAGATTAAACATTGTAGAAAACAAAAGAGGACTAACACTACACTAATACAAACCTTTTTTTTTTTTCTAATATGATATTAAGTGATATTAATAAACATAATTTTAACTAAATATATTTTCTTTCGCTAGAGCAGATTCCACAAGGGTAAAGAAAAAGAGGAAATTCAGCAATGACCTAGAGGAAATCACTATTGAAGGAAAGTGGAAAAAATTGAGAAGGGCTGGATTGAAATTAAGGAGGTCTCAGCCAACAGGAAAAGATGGTGTATCATATAACGAAAGCTCTCTGTTCCTTTGAGGAGTTACAGGAAATAAGCAAGTAAACAAAGTAAGGTCCTTCTAGTATCATATTAAGTGATATCAGCAAAGGAACCTGTAGTTAAAAGGATATTATAAACATAACTAAACTTAATGTCCTTCTAATATGTTATTAACTAATATCATAAACAAATCTGCTTTTAAAAGAATGTGTTTACTGTAACTAAATTTATTGTCGTAAATTGTCATATTGTCCTAAATGATATCAATAAACATATCCGTGCTTAAAGGTATATTTTGAATATAACTAAACTTAGCATCCTCCCAATAGTATATTAAGTGACATTTATAAACATATTTGCATTAAAAGGGTATTTTGAATAAACTTATTGTACTTCTAATATGATAATAGAAAATATTAAGTGAAATCATCAAACTAACCTGTATTCAAAGGGTATTTTGAGTATGACTAAACTTTTTATAGTCTATCTAACATGATATCAAGTGATATCAATAAACAAAACTCTTTTTTTTAAAGAATACATTTATACATAACTAAACTTTTTGTAATTCTGATATAATATAATATTAAGCAACATCAAAAAATCTGTAAATAGAAAATTTTCCTTCTATTCGTACCTTAATAAAAAAAAAATTTTTTTATCACATTTTCAATTTTGTGAATCACTTAAATGTCATACGATAACATTTTAGCAGTTTATCAATTTTTTACATACAATAAACATTTATGTAATTTGATCATTTTTTTAAAACATTTATTAACATATATCATAAAACGTAATCAGTCAATATTAATAAGGAATAAACTACCTGCCATTTTATCCGATTTAATGTCATACCAATATTAATGGTGATCAATCTTCATCAACTTTACTTTCAATTGCAGCCTTGGTTGATTTATAACTATGGGTAGATATTGATTGCTACTACTCTTCAGAAACACAAACAAACATACAATCATGCAAACTTATAGCATTTCTTAATATATATTATATATATTACTAATATATATATATATAACTATATATATATATAATATAGATATATATTAATATATAATATATTAATATAATATATATATAAATTATATATATATATTTAATATATATATATATATAATATATATATATATATATATATATATATATATATATTAATATATAATATATATATTAATATATATATATATATATATTAATATAATATATATATAATATATATATTAATATTATATAATAATATATTAATACATATATATAATTAATATACATATATTAATATATATTTATAAATTATATGAACATATTTATATAATTAATATTAATATATTATAATATATTAAATTATATAAATATAATATTAATATATTATTATATAGTATATATATATAGTGATGTAGGTTATAGTATATATATAATATATACGGTAATATATTAATATAGTAATATTATATATTAATATATATATAGTATATATAATATATATAAAATATATGATTAAATTGTAAGTATATTATATAATATATTATATTATATATATATTATAATAATATATTAAATATATAATATATGTATATATAATATATATCATATAATATGAATTTAATATATGTTAATAAATATTTTCATAATATTTAAAATTATATTTAATATTTATAATTAATACTAGTATAATTGTATATATATATATACTTACATTTTTTATGTAAGATATATATATGTAAATATAATTTATATATATATAGTATATATAATAATAGTGAGAGTATTTTTGAAATATTAGTATATCGATATATTAATATCGATATATTAATATATTATTATTAGGTTTAATATAAAAATTATAATGTGAAACTGTAATATATTTGATAGATATATATATATACAAGTATTTATGATCATATACGCATATATAAAAGTTGTATTTAATTTGAGATACATATATATATATTTTTTTTATGTATATATATAATAAATATTATTAGTATGATATATTATAAGATTATTTTTATATATCATATTTCTATATATAAGATATCTACGAATACATATATATAAATTTAAAAAAAAAATAAAAGAGGATAAATTATATTATTCTTCTTTCATTTTTATGTCTACATTAAAATATAACCTATTTATCGTTTTTCATTTTCTATTTATTTTTTTTTTTGTTTGTTCTTTTATTATTATTATCTTCTTTTATTTTAATGGATTCAAATTTAAAAATATTTTCTCTTTCCGAGAGAAAAAAAAACCAAATTGTAATAATAAAGATTATGGAAAATTAAATTTAATTTCACTCATCATGAATTTAACATCTATTTATTTATTTATCAATTTATTTTTTTATTTAAATTTTTTTTTTTTTTTTAATTAAAAGATTCGAAAATAATATGATTGTTATTGACAAAATTAGCACAGAATAACAATCACATCTGTTCTTTCTCAGTTGTATTACATTTTATGCTGAATACATATTTTATTTTTTATTTTTTATATTAAGTATAATAACTATTTTAATAATCATCATAAGCATCTTAACAAAACAATTACTATATGCATTATTTAAATTTTCACAAAATAATGTTTACAACTTATATTATTATTTTATTATGCAAATATATTCAGTAAATATATTCATACCTAATCATTATAGGTAAAGGTTATAAGTACTATTATAATCGAATAATATAAAATAAATGATATATTGCATAAAAATAAAGCCATATATTATATTATATATTAAATAATGTTTTATAGTATTATTAATTATTATTATTATTATTATTAATTATATTATATTATTATTATTATTATAATTATTATTATTTATTATTTAATTTAATTATTTATTTAATTATTATTATATTATTTATTATATATATATTATTATTATTTGTTATTATATTTATAACACATTTATTATTATATTATTTAATATATTAATTTATATTTATTATTTGTATTATTATTTATGTATTATTATTATTATTATTTATTATCTATTATTAATTATATTTATTAATATTATTAATTAATAGTTATTTAATATAATTTTATCATTTAATTATTATTAATCCTAATATTTTTATTAACTATATATAATTATTATATTAATATTATTAATTATTTTATATTATTCTAATTAATTTATATATTAAAACAAATATATTATATATTATTATATATATATATTAATGATTATATCATTATTATTATACTATTTATATATATATATACATTATTATTATTTTTTAACCTATATAAACTCTAGATCAGACTATAAGCCAACGATACTATGAGTTACAATGTAATTATTTTCCAACTTTATTTTAAGCAATATTATTGAAAGTAATATGTATTATCTGCTATGATTATTATGTAGTGTATCTTAGAGTTTTAATTCATTGGTCGTCACTCTGCATATCAATTGAATAAGTTCTAACTTGAATAGATTTACTTATGATTTATTAGTCTCAATCATTTCTTATTTTAGCTGATTCCAGCAAGAGTAGTAGTCACTACGAAGTAGAGAAAGTAGTTCATCATTACTAAAGAGTTTAAGTAGTGAAGTAGTAGTAGTAGTATAGTGATAGTAGTAGTAGTAGTAGTAGTAAGTAGTAAGTATTAGTAATATTTTATAACTAAAATTTAATAGTAATTACTTTATTAACAAAATATCTAATTTATCCAATATAATTATAATTTATAATTATAATTAATTAGCCAGGTTTTAAAATCGAATCTAATACAATTAAAAATTAGTATATTGTAACTTATTACCTTAAAAAACAACATCTCAAACCACAACTCTTTTAATAATATTTTTTATTTATCTCTATTTTAGAACACTTAACTAAAGCCTGTAAGTCAAGATTCATCATAACATATCTTATCTAACTGAGCTTCCTTATAAAAAATAATATATACAAAGTGTTCAATATTTTTCTTTCTTATATTATATTAAATTTTTATATAAGAAATTTAAAGACGCGTATGATATTGAATCTTGAGAGCAAGTATTTTATATGAGTGAAGAAATGAGATTATGTTCCGTGATCTTCAGAAATATCATATTACATATCTTATAATGAAGGATTAATAATAATATTAGATCTTGTCAATGCTAATTAGGTATGCTGATATTAAGAACTTATTATCAGGATACATTGGTTGGTCTCAATTATATAAAGCTATTCCATATAATTTATATACTTGATATTCTATTGATAGGAATTCTAATAATTAATAATAATAATAATAATAATAATAATAATAATAATAATAATAATAATAATATAATAAATAATAATATAATAATAATATTATAATAATATATAATATAATATATATCAATAATAATAATAATAAATAATGAATAATAATAATAATAATAATTAATAATAACAATATAATATTAATAATAATAAATATATAATAATAATTAATAATATAGATAAATAATAATAAATAATAATAATAATCATATTATATAATAATGGATAATAATAAATAATTAAAAAAAATAATAATATAATAATAATAATAGTAAAAATATAAAGTTTTTGCTTTTAGCTTCCAATTCCTTAAATATTTTCTTCTTATATTCCTTTAATTTCCAGACATTAACATAAAGTTCAAACGTATGTCCCTTAATATAAATATAATATGAAATGCAAAAATCTAAAATCCTAATTGGTAAAATTTCATTTTTTAATCTAGTGTAAAATAATTCAGTGTCGAGAGTGTTAGAGAGCAAGAAGACTCGAAATTGTCCGAGGTTAACGACGAAACGGTCCAGGATCTAGATAAATATAAATATGCCTCATACTTTCTTTGCAAAGATTATTCTCTAGAGGCTTAAGTCTTGAAATGAAAACAGAAGAAAAAATTTCAGTGAATTGGAAGCTTAAAATAAAAACTTATAGTAAAACAAAAGCTGATTTTAAGAATTTCTAATAATAATAATAATAAAATAATAATAATAATAATAATAATAATTAATAATAATAATAATAATAATAATAAATAATAATAATAATAATAATAATAATGATAAAAATAATAATAATAATAATAATGATAAAAATATAATTAATAATAATAAAATAATAATAATAATAATAATAATAATAGTTCAAAATAATGATATAAAAAAATAATAATAATAATAAATGATAATAATAATATATAATAATAATATATAATGATAATATAAAATTAAAATAATATAAATAAATGAATAATAATAAATTAAAATAATAAAATAATAATAATAACAATTAATAATAATAAATAAAAGTAATAATAATAATAAAATATTGAATAAATAAAATAATAAATAATTAATAATTATGAAATAATGAAAAAATAATAATAATCAATAATTTCAAAGGGAGATAATTTATATTGGTATTAGTAGCATTAAAATTAATTATTGATGAATAATAATATTAATAAGTTAGAATATTAATAATAATAAAAAATATTAATAGTATAAATTAATTTTATATTTAAGCCATATAAGTTACCATAATTTGCTATAGAATCAGAAATATTTAAGAATAATATAGTAAGATACTAAAATACCAATTTAATTTTCACCCTATTTTAAATTTTTACAAGTAATAAATCTAAAACAGTAAACTTTAAAACATCATAGATTGAAAATAAATTCAAAAGTCAAAATTTCATTCAGGTGAAAGTCACAAAATTTCGCATTAAGTATGAAAAAATTACAAAAAACTTATCAAAATTTATTTAAATCTTTGAGAAAGATAGAAAGGAGAGAGAGATAATGAGAAGAAGAGAAGAGAGTGAGGAAAGAGATGAGAGAGAGAAAGAGAGAGAGAGAGAGAGAGAGAGAGAGAGAGAGAGCAGAATGAGTAATGCGAGCTCTAAATACCGTATATTTAATAAAAAAAATACCAATAATTTATTATTATTATTATTATTATTATTATTATTATTATTATTATTATTATTATTATTATTATTATTATTATTATTATTATTATTATTATTATTATTATTATTATTGATATTATTATTATTATATTATTATCATTATTATTTTTTTTTTGTTATTATTTTTATATTATTATATTTTTATTATATTATATATTTATATATTATTATTAGTTATATTATTATTATTATTATAATTATATTAATATTTATTATTATTATATATTATTATTATTGATAAATTATTAGGTAGAGTAGGTAAGTTTTAGGGACATTAAACTTACTTCAGAGTAATTCTTATGATGATTAGAATAAGTATAGTGGTTCTAGTGCCGAGGACAAGTGCGTTGTTATTTGAGTATGAGTACTCACTAGTAGGTTATAGGTGCAATGACTTTAAGAATGAATTGGCGAAAAGAGTATTATGCCATTGGTCCAGTGGTTGTATGTGCCCAGGAGTGGCATCAATCTATTAGTATGATATTTAAGTATATTCGTTATTAATGTAATAACGTCAATATAAATTTATTAGGAGTTGTATCCAAAAGAAGAAAACCATATCTTATACCCAAGAAGTACCACCATTTGACACAAATTTAATATAAGCAGAGTTCAATTTCTAATGTTATGCAATTCATTATATATGTTTTTGGAGAGAAATTATAAAAAAAAATTATTATATCATTATTTACTTAATTATAATATTATTATTATTAATTATGTATTTCTTTTAATTTAATGCAACATTATATTTACTATGATATTGTTTGCTGTTGTTTTTGATTAATTGAATGTTGTAAGCATTGCATTTGATATTATATTGTTGATTCTATCAGCCTCATATATGAGATTTCGCTATAAGAGAAGAACATATATGCGTATATAAAACTGTATATAATATATATATATATATATGGTATTAAGTCACAAGGTTAGGATTGGAGATTTTATTATTTATTTATACTGATATTTAGATCATTGCAGTGATATCATATATTATTTATATATTAATATATATATATTAATATATATTTGTATCTGATAAATGATCATAATGATTCATATCTAATTCGGATATAGTAATATAAGTGTTTGCATATATTAATAATAAGTATGGTAAAGCTAATGGTCTACACAATATTATAAATTATAATAATATATTGTTTTAGAGCAGTATAATTGGACAGGCTCTAAAGAGCTAATTAGCTATTAAGTTATGTATATTACAGCGTCCATAAGGTTTATTTATTACTTAGCCGTTAATATTTTAAGTTTGCATGGGCAGTTGTGTTATTTAAATTGATCATATATATATAATAATTTAGTACTATTATTTGAATCATTAGTAGACAGTCTACTATTAAATATAGGCCACTATTAATGTTGATAGTATTTACTTTACTTCACAATTTATTCATTTACTTATCAATCAATTCAATAGTTTTAAAATCTAAAACTAAAGAAATAAAGCTTAAAAATATTAATAATATAAATTATACTTAAAATACTAAAATATATAAGTAAATAATATATATTATAGATTTAAGAGTATATATTAATAGAAGACATAGTAATAATATATATATAATATATTATATTGATTATTTATTAATAATTTTATAAGAAATTTTATTAATAAAAATAATAATCATATTAATGATAATGAAATAATTATCTTATTAAATATTATATAAAATAGTTTCTGCTGAAAAAAAAAATAATAATTAAAAATTAAAACTTATTTTCAATAAAGAAACGAAACATTATAATTATGTGACTTTAATGTTATCATTTAGAAAAAAATAATAGATAATATGTTTTCATTATAATCTAATATGTTTGATTACTATTTACTAAAATGATATAAGTTATATAATAAAATACTTTCATTAATGATATGCTTATTTTATTATAATTATTTAATAGTTAATCCCTATGCTTCTTTACCATCTTTTATCGCCTATAAATACTCGATTAAATATAAATGATGATGAAGTAAATATATATTTATCTAAATAATAATACAATATAAATATAATTATATAAAATAAAATATTAAAACAACCAACATATAATTGATATATGTTTGTAAGAAAATAACTAATCCTATATAATATAAAATATTATTTATAGTTTATAACGATAAATATTCTGGAATTGTAATATGCATGATATTATGTATATATCTGTATTATATATTATATATATATATATATATTATATTATAATATATATTTATATTTATATATATACCTTTAGTATTTATATTTTAAGGATCCGTACAATTTATATATATTAATATTATATAATATATAATAATATTATTTTTATATTATAATTATAATAATATTTTAATAATTATAATTATTATTTTTAATTTTGGATTAATTTAATATATTAATTAAATTAATTATATCATTATTTAATTATTATTATTATATATTATATTTTAATTATTATTATTTATATATATTATTATATTAATTATATTTAAATATATATTATATAATTTTATATTTAATGTTAATATCTCATTTTTCTAATTTTAAGGTCTTTTATGGTAATCGATTTATTTAATATTAATTATATATTATATTATTAAATATGTATTATTATTTATATTATTATATCTATTATATATATAATAATAATAGGGCAATCAAAAACTCATTTTCTATATTTCTTCAATAAGTCTCTATTTTAAATTTAAGGGCATAAATATACTTTGGAATATTATATATCAGCTTATTATACTAAACAGGTATTACTGGAACTATTTTATATGGAGTTAAGAAATAAAACAGAGTGAAATCCACCTCTTTCCGTCTCATTTATTAATAGGATTATAGTATTTATATGTATTAATGTTTACATACTAATTAACTTATGTTCCATCCCTATTAAGCTACAATCTATAATCCATATATTATTATATATGTGACTTAAATACGCCTAGCCCCTACACTATTATTTTACTTACCATTTGACATATATATTTCTATACTCCAACGGTTCCCAACCCTCACGCATTTATATATATAATCATAACACCCTATATATATTCATTACTTAGTTTCTCAGTTAGTGAGGTATCATGATTAGGATATTCCCCATAATCCTAAGCTAATCCCTGAATATTCAATCACCCCATTATAAGGCTCTATTTACCTATTTTCAGCTTGTAAGGGCCTCCTCTAGTTTTATATATTAGGTTTATAAGATTTGCTTCATATTCTTACCAACTACTAGTAGCCTATGCTCTTATAACTTCTACTCGTACCTATCGTATTTATTTATATTAATCCTACTATTATAACATACTTTAAACTAGGGCTATTAGTATTATATCTATCTTAATTGGCCTCTCTTGGCAATTCGCGGCCAGTCCCTTGAAGAGTACTGGCAAACCTCCTCCCCATGCTCCACTGCCTACGCGTGATGCCCCATCAACTAATTACATTGACTTATATATGCTGTTCGAGCATATGAACTTACCCTTCTCTATCCTCTTACTATATTTACTTAATAGTAAATATATATAACATGCCTCATATATAATACAATATATTTACTCCTATATCCTCTCTACCCTCTTATCTGATATTCCTATACTATTAACTATATATGTATGACCTAATCACTAGTGTTTCAGTGATCTACTTATTTACCTGAGTACTACTACTATACTTACTCTACTATACCAAACCTAATTTTTATTAACCTTTAATAATTAAATTCTACTATATGTATATATATATACTATCTATTAATATACCTCACTCTTACCTATATTAATCAAGATATTATATTACAAATCTTCACCTACTTTCTAGCCAATGCCTCTATTATTCATAACCCCCCCTCTCTCCTCCTCTATATTACCCTATTTTGCCTCCCCTTCTTGCGTATTCTCTCTTATACCCTCTACTATATTCGTACTTTTTACCTACATCGTATCACCTTCTTATTACCTATCCTCTCTAGTACCATCTTTTACTTCATCTATCCTCCTCATTGACAGGCGACAATACATTCCATTCCTTCTTTCATTTGAAAGGAGTCCTACTCCCTTTATTCCCACTCCTGATTCTTGCCGAACGACCCTAGCCGTTCATCAGCATGGTCTGCCTCCCTCCTGTTCTTCTCTGCTCCTTCCCTTTCTCCGCGCCATCTCCCCCAATTCCTTTCCGCTCGATTTCTACATCCTCAACCTCTCCTGCACCGCTGCACTTCTCCCTTCCCCGTTCCCTGGCTTGGCCTTTGCCCTTTTTACTTTCTCCTGTTTATGTCAAAATAACCATCTATGCGTCTCCCTCTCATTCCCGAAGCGTCCCATCCTCTCCACCCTTTATTCCACATGTGCTTTTCCTCCCCTGACCGATACGCACTCCCTCTCTTCCCTCTGCACGTTTTCTCTCATCTCTCGTCGTCCACATGCCTCCTTCTTGTAACCATGCATAGAACGCATTCATCATCCCCTCCTCAATATACAAGTCAGTGCTCCTATATATCCCTCTCAATCGCTAACATTTCACATATCTCTACTCTATATCTACTCTTTTTCTTCCTCTCTCTCTCCCTCCTCTTTCTCCTCTTACTATCTGCATACCTATTCATATTATCATACCTTTCCATGCTTCTGTAAACTATCCGTGCATCCTCATATCTCAGCTCGTCATTATCACATACCGTCACGATCACCATCTAGCGCTCCCGCTCGCGCATCTCTTCTCACTAGCCCTCCCGCCGCGCTATCGCCTATCTACCAGTGCTACTCACTGCCTCTGTATTCTCTAACTCCACGCTGAATCTCATCTCTGCTGGCTCCTCTGTCTCGGCGTGTCCGCTCTCCTCCTCCTCTCCTTCTAGCTCTCTCTGCCATGCTACACTCTCATCTATCCCTATACTTCTCCTACAGGATACACTCACACTCTAATATCCTGGTCCTACTCCTCCTTATTCGCATCTCTCTTCAGCCTCTATTCTCTTCGTATGTACCATAACACTCCGCAACTTCTCTGTCTCCTCCAATCCTACCCTCTCGGCATACTCTGATCACTCCTCTATATTCTTACATACATCTACGTCACACGTCTTCTCTCTCTCAGGGTGGTCTCTCCCTCTCGTCATACTACTCACTCTCATACATTCTTATGAACCTCTCTCTCTTCTCTTTGTGCTACATCTCATCTTTACTCTCGGTCGTCTCTCGTTGCTCCTCTCGCTCATATATTAATCTACACCTAATTTCACATCTCGTCTAAATTTGCTATTTTCTTTAATTCTTTACTCCATTTATTTATATTAATTTATCTTACAAATATTTTTATTAAATACTTAGGAATAAAAATATGTAAAAAAATAAAAATTCATGCCAAATTATTTTTAAAGATCAATAAGTATTTACACTTATGGTTTATATAATAGATTTTCTGTTGAGCTTAATATTTATTTTTTATCCCTCTTCACCTTTCTTCATATAAGTATAGTACCCCCCTAATGATTAGCATGCGATATTAAAATTGGCATTCAGTTAGTTCGTAAATTAGTAAGTAACTTTAAAACAAAACAGATTACCCTATGAGGAGGAATATTTAAACTATTAAACTTATTTGATAAAAGGCATTTGTAACTTTTTTTCTTATAAAATCTATTTCATTCATTCTCTTACCATATAAAGGTATGAATTACTCAATATTGTTTACAAAGTCTTAATTATACTGTGATTTTTATAAAAATTGCGGGTGAAGCCCCTCTGCTGCCTCTACTGGCACTCCCACATAATTTTTTTTTTAATTAAATAAGGGTGGTTAAACCAGATATAAAATAAACTTAGGCTTATCTAGTCTTTATTTAAATATAGTAATAACTATAATTTTATATAATAGGTAATATATATACTATATTATATATAAAATTAATTATAATATAATATAATATAACTATATATTATATCATATATAAATATATTATATATAATTATAATATATAATATATATACCTCATTATATATATTATCATACTTATATATATATTCCCTAATATAAAATAATAAATCACTTATATTAATAACTGTCTGATAAGATAGATACTATCCAGTAATTCAATAATTTATATAAAAAATAATAATAAAGCAAGTCCATAAAATTTAATGAAAATAATGAAAGCAGGTAAATAAAGTACTAATGATAGATTAATATATATATTACAGATAAAACCACCGCTGTATATTCTTTTATAACCTTGTTTAGAAAATCGCGACAATTCTACCTCATAAATCTCACATACATATTTTTAACTAGACTGAAGAAAACATTTGTATCAACTTACTTACTGATTTACAACTCTGATTTCAGTTTTCGTTGCAACTTCCAGAGCCTAATCTCTGTGACAACATACGTGGCAATACCATTTTGTTGCAACTGTTCAGTGAGAACCAAAGTTTTACCCAATATTATAACATATAACAATATACATTTCCAGTACCTTCTCAAATTAATATTAGTAATAATAATATCACTATACCATAATAAGATGAAACGAATATAGACCTCATGCTTACATAGTGCAATGCGGCTTAATATAATAATGCAGCACTAATATTTTACCGTTGTCCCAATACTTTAACCTCTATGAAGCAAAGTACTGACTGCTACTCATAAAAGGCAACGAAACGAGGACCATTGCAACGAACATACACGTGGCTAGAAGATTCTAAGATCGATTACATTTTATATAGATATGTTGAATCTAATATAAGGGATTAAGGTAAAATTCGTTTAACAACGTAAAATATTTTAGATTCTTAAATACCAATAAATTTAATAAATATATATAAATAAGAAAAGTAATTGTTTTTGAGATGTATACTGATTAGGAGTACGATTAAATAATAATTCCGATCTCGATTATCAATACATAGTCTTATATTAGATTAAAATAGAATTAATATTATATATAGTAATGACATTATTGTTTATAAGACTAATTGTGATTTACGGACAACATATGAATGAGAATGGTAAGTAATCACATCAGTCTACAGATGTATTTAGACAATAGGTAGTTATATTATAAAATTACTCATTTTTTATATATATTTTAACTAATATATATATTTATCTAGTAAGTTATTAAATATACTTATATTATAGTATATTATAGCGTATAAACATACTTATTCTATTATTATACTTTTATCCAAGAAATTAACTTATAGGATATACCTAAATTAATTATGAAATTTAATATACCTATTAATATGTATATAATTAGTATATTATACTTATTTAGGATAATAAAATTATATATTATATATATATATATATTATTATATAAATATTATATGTATTTTACTATATATAATATATTATATAATATATATAATTATTAATAATAATAGTAATATTATAGTAATAATCAATACGGTGTATATTATTTATATTATATATACCTCTAACTACGTAACCCTTTAGATTATACTATTAAATAATATACTTTCGATGTTCCGGTACGATGGACTATCATACTGCAAATCAATCATTGTCCATACAAGTCTCCAAGAGGCTTGTACTACTTGTTGACGTCACATTATGTAGAATTGTTGTCTATATAGCTCATATGGTTCGAGATAGGCTATGGATCGGCTTATATTTAATTACTGGTATTAATATAAGACCCTTAATGTGCTACATTATATAACAATCAAAGCAACAGAAAACCCCATTAATGAAAAACTCACCAAAGATATAAAATAATGTACAGCTATCCGCTCATATATATGGCTATAATTATATAGATAAATTAATTATATAAATTAATATAAATAAAAAAATTATAAATAGGCTATTATATATATATATTATGGACTTGCTTTATTCTCTATTACTACTACTTGCAACATATTTAATAATAATATTAAACTCTATTTATGTATGACCTCAAAATCAGATTATTATGATTATGAGATATATTAATATTTACAAAAAAAAATTCGGATCACATGTAGATAAATAGATGATAAATACTTACTCTCATGATGTTTAGTGCTATAGCGTTATACAGACTACTATGTCTTACAATGAAGATACTCTCGGATTACCCGAGCGCAAATAGTTTACAAATAATATGTATAAGTGATTTGGGTTACTATATTATAGCCAAAACTGAGATTGGTAGTGAAGTATTTGCTAGGTTTTTTTTTAAAAACATTTCAAACCTTATATTTTTGTGCAAAAAAGAGATGTAGAGAAATGTTTATTAAAGAATGTTTCACAATTACTAAAAGTGTTGTGGTAAGGAAAATTTAAAATTATTATTTATAACCAATGCGACCGTATAATTAGTGATACTATAAAATGAGTTAATACTCACATGATTATCTTGTATTATCCCACTTGTAAAGTATGTTACCTAACTTATAAAATTACAGTATAATTTACTATATCAGACCCATACTCATCTCATAATATAATATCGATACAGAATCACCTATTCAAGTGATATATGAATATGGGTGTAGGTATTATTACATCTACACCTCAAATAGATATTTCACCTAATTCTATATAAGTATTAAAATCATACGCATGAGTATATGATACACAGGCACTAGAGGGCTTTTAAAATGTTAAGGAGAACTTGGAATTCTAATGATCATAGAGAAATCACATAAGATTAGAATATAGAATTTCCTAATACATAGGAACTGGATGATATTTCAGTAATAAGTAATACGTGTATAAGACCGCGGCACAGGCGGAACTTGAGACCTGATCGGAGTAAAAGTTAGGGCTACATCTTATATACACGCA